>JAAAKQ030050655.1:0-16284 GCA_010016005.3 Zanna intricata | reverse complement strand
ATAAAAAATTTGTGAAATGTATTATTTCAGAACAGAAAATAGATACATAAATTTGACACTCTACATTATCTACCTAATCATACTTATGGCTGCAATGCATTTAAAGCACCTAAGTTATGAACAGCACTAATCAGAAATGCTCCTTTTGAAAGTATTGGTGTTCATTACACAGTCAGTATAATATCTTACTGCTGTATAAAGTTTGCAGATAAGGTGATTTTTTTTTTTTTAGAATATGCACTGGATATACAATAATCATTTCAAAATTACTGTAAATGATACTTTGACATAATATAGAATGAAAATAATTGTTAGGAAAACAAAAATTTAGGATAAGAAATTATAAGCCAATGAATGTCAACATAAAAGAAGGAAGATTAACAAGTAAATCACTAAAATAAAAGATAAATAAATCCAAAAATGGATAGGATTAAGATAGACATAGACAAAAACATAATATTTCACAAATTTAAGAGGTCTGGATTTTAAGTAGCCTTCAGAGCAAAAACAAAAAATTTCACCACACACAAAACACCATCACCAAATAAACACAATACCAAATCTACTTGCAATACACAAAAAAAAATTGTTTCAACAGCACAGTATTCAACTGTGGTCAGATGGGATGACGTTTCAATAAAAATAATTAACACTTAAAAGCCTTATACAGCAACACAGAATCAACATCTGGTAACTATATTACACACAAATCACATATCCATTAACGCACTATCAACAACCTCAATCTACCGTACATACACATAAAAGGATCACATTTTAACACAATTAAATATTATGAAATGTATAAACATATAAAAATACACAATGATATGAACAGACACAATTCAAATTTAACATGATTTTCAATCATGTTTTAAATGATATCAACTAGTCAAAAAATGAGTATAAAAAACACCACCAGCAGCAACATAAGCTGATACCAATATGAGAACAACAGTACCGACACCAGTTACTGAATATGGTTGCAAAGGTGACTGAAAACGTTATGAGCTAAGCTTTTATAAAAATTTTATTATAAAATTTGGTTTGATTTATCAACACAAAAGTTTATGTAACAAATTTTTTTAAACACATGAGATTAGAACAATTTTTATTAGCTGTCTTATATCTTAAAAAAATATTTTTTCAATGTGGTATTTTTGTGATTATATCCAATGTTGAAAATATATTGAAAAACCACAATATGAACCGGCTCAAAATATGTTTGGGAAATTAGCAAAAGCAAAGGGAATTTAGCCAATGCGCTACTCACTGTAATGTTACTGTCATATAATCTGAGGGAATTCACAACGAAAGTGAACTAAGTCCATTTTTATCAATTTTCTGTTAGGTGGATTAATGTATCTAAAATTAATACGTTAATTCTCTGCCATAGCAAATCAAACCCAAAATTTACTGTAAAATCCATCAGAGTGTGTTTTTTGTTTATGTAGTGATTGTTTTATAAAATTCTTCATTGTCATACTGAACTAAGTTCACGTTGATTGCTTCTAACATGTTATCAGATGAAGAATATATTCCAGATTCAGTCTGTATCGTCTGCTGATATATTTGAAGGTACCATTTAACTGATGTTTTTAAGTTTCGAGGTTAACTTTACTTTTGTGTAAATGCAGTATAATTTTATAAATATTTTATTGTAAATGCTGAGTTTTATTTCTGTTCTTACGATTAATATAATTAATTATATGTGCTGTGTTTAGAGTAATAACTTATTGTATTTTTTTTTGTTACAGGATTTAATGCAGATAATGAGCCAGCTGAGAATGATGAATCAACTGGGTAATTGTCATCAAACCAAGCAAATAATTCTGAAATAGAGGAAGAAAAAGAAAATTAAATGAGAATTCTTCGAAGAAAAACGTCAGGAAGAAGAAAAGAAACAGCAATGAGAGTTATGTGTTTGCTAATTCAAGTACTGTTATGCCTGCTAAAATTTGTAATTTGGATTTCAGTTGTAAATATAAGAAACATTTCTCTGGAAGATTCACTGCTGATCAAAGATTGAAGATATTTCAATCCTTTTGGAAACTGAGCAACTACTCAAAACAAAACATTTATCATTTTGGTTCGATTAAGGCCAAGAAACTGACAAGATTCCGTGATGAAGATAGTGGTAGAAAAAGGAAATGTTTCACTTGTGAATACTCATTAAAGTTAAATGAATATAGTATAGAAAAGTTTTGACATAAAGTAGTATGTCAAAACTTTTCCTAAATGCATTTCAAATAAGTCAGGGTCGTCTATACAGATGCTTAAACAAAGATGAGATTTCAATTGTGATTGACAGCAGAGGAAGGCATAAACCTCATAATAAACTTGACATCACCAATATAATAGCTCATATCAAATCATTTCCAAGTTACACTAGTCGTTACCAGCCTCTGTGGCACTAGTGGTAGCATCTGGCCTTTCATCCGGAGGTCTCAGGTTCGAATCCCAGTTAGGGATTTCACACACACTACAAATCATTTATCTCCATCTTCTGATGAAATACCTAACAGTGGTTCCAAAGGTTAAAAAAAAACTTACTAGTCATTATTCTGAAATAGACCATCCTGGCAGAAAGTATTCAGTTCTGAGTAGTGAATATACATAAAATGAATGGTTTGTATCATGATAAATATAAGATGGAAAATAAAGTACCAGTTAAAAAAAAAAAATTATAAAATTTTTACTACAAAATTTAATTTGCATTTCAAGCATTCAAAAAAACAGGTACTTGTTGCTTTACACTTCAAAATAAATGTAGAAGAAGATACCAATATTAAAAAATCTGATGTGGACACTACATGACTTCCTTATAAGCCTATTACATTACATACACATATTTTGCAGCACTTCATTTAAAGTTATTTCATTTGAAATTGAGGTATAATCTTCCAATTATTTAATAAAGTGGACAGTTACACAATTGCTAAAATATCAGTTTTTATTAACATCAAATATTTAAACAATTATTAATTCAACAGTCTTACTTGAAATATTAGGTTAAAGTAAAAGTCCCTTTATTACTCTTTAAATAAATGTAAGTCTTACATCTATCTAATACTATGATTTTTAAGTTATTATTATGTAACCATCAACAAAAGAAAATAGGAGAAGGTTACTAAATTTTATAGTGATATTTATTATCAAGTAGACTGAAACAAATGCACAAACAAAACTAATACAATTCTAAATTATAATTTTGAATTAATATTAAATAATCAGATGTTTCACCAAATTTATTATATATACACATAAATATGTAATAATTCCTATTAAACTACATACACACATTTATAAAAGTACATAAAATTTTGTTTTACTAATAACTTCTGATTTTTTTTTCATGTATATTTTTTTATTGCTATTATTGAATTATTATTTATTGTAAATATTTTTTTACAATCAGAATTTAAAAATTATTTATAAATCAATATATTTAAATTAACAAAAAAAAGTTAAAAAAATAAATTAGAGAAAGGACCAAAGATATGAAATCTGATTCGAACTGATATGCCTTCCTTTGTATGATCCAAATATTTCATTAATTAAAATTTTATTTGGCTATAACTGGAACCGATGAAAATAAGTACTACTTATGACATAACTTTGAAAAGCTCTCAATGAGGGCTTGTTACTGCAGTTAAGAAAAAGTCCAAAATCCAAATTTTTAGGGATTTTGGGCTTTTCTGGACACTTTTGGTTCAGTCGATTGCAACCAAAAGGGGAGGTGCATAATAGAAGCTAATTATATCAATCACAAATTTATGGTTTCCAGTCAACTATTTGCCAAACGATGGGGAATTTGGAATTATTGAAGGAGAAAGTAAAAAAAAAAATTATTCTCCTAAGATTCATATCATTGAACTAGCAAAGTGCAGGCATCCTCCTTCCTAAGTATAAGTAATTAATTTTGATTAGTTTTATCAACAAGACCACTTCAAGAAGTTATAACTAACTGAAAAAACGACCTTGACAGGAAAATTTCAGTCAGTTGAAAATGCACTGGTTGAGAGTATTCAGGGGGGATAGTTCTTGCTACACTTTAAACAAACATTAATTGAAGAAATGGAATTTCATAAAGTTATATTACAAAAACTATCACAATGTGGAAAACAGGTACAGCTTTTGTTTCATACTAACCAGCCTCAGTTATATTCTTGTTGCCAACCTATCACATTAGCAAAGAAGAAGGATATGATTGACGTTTTTACATTATATATCAGCTGTGCATCCTTTCTATAAGAATTTTTCTGTTGAAATTAGTACTAGGTTTCAAAATGATACAGATGAAAACACGTTGGATTAACAGAATTTTTTATTCATATTTTGATTATTAAAAATTATAGCAGTAGCTCTGTAAGTTAAGTAAGTTGTGTTCCATTCTTTTTCATTCTTTCACTACCAAAATAAACCAAGTCCAAAATTAGATATTTTATATTAATAAAAACAGTATGGTTTCATATTTTTATTTGTTTTTCATATACATATTCAAATCAGAAACTTCTGTGTAGCACAGCATAAAAAATTAAGTATGTAAACTATTGATGAATTGATTGCAATGAAAAAACTTTGCAGGCTTTTTTCACAAGCCCACTGGACTGGTTTACTAGTTAACGCAACATCGCAAATCAGCTGATTTCGAAGTCGAGAGTTCTAAGATTCAAATCCTACTTATGGTAGTTACTTTTAT
The DNA here is from genome assembly GCA_010016005.3 of Zanna intricata. Taxonomy (NCBI): domain Eukaryota; kingdom Metazoa; phylum Arthropoda; class Insecta; order Hemiptera; family Fulgoridae; genus Zanna; species Zanna intricata. The sequence goes on along the minus strand of JAAAKQ030050655.1, from coordinate 11,582 downwards.
ACAAATTTGAATACTAGATCGTGGATACTAATGTCCTTTGGTGGTTGGGTTTCAATTAACCTCACTTCTTACCTGAGTCGACCTGAGATTGTACAAGACTACACTTCATTTACATTCATACATATCAACCTCATTCATCCTCTGAAGTAATACCTTATGGTAGTTTCAGGGGCTAAATATAAAAAGAGAGAGAGGCTTTTTTCATAAAATAATGTAAAATGGACTTAGTTAGATTTGATTGTGAACCCCTTAGGCTAACTTATGAAAAGTATTTTTACGAAGAATACAGATAATATGCTATGTAAAAATAAAATATAAAAAAGTATTCAACATACTCTATAATGATTATATTGTAGATGGTAAGTTAATCTTACCTCTGGCAATAATTAACTTGCTGACTGGAAACAATAATTTTGAGGCAGGCTGCAAAGGTTTCATTTTAAATATTGTTTTATTTTCATTTTAAAAAATTATAATTCCATTTTAAAAAAATTATAATTATAGGCACATTTTCATTTATTATACATGAAAGCAGCTTCATTTCAGTTATTACACTACAAGCAGCTCCTCTGATTCCATAATAATTAAGATTTTTGCAACTAAGAAATGTAGAACAAAAGACAAATATAATAATATATTTCAAAATATAGAAAAGGGAATTTTTGTTTTTACATAAAGTTATTTTTTTTAAACTCATTATTAGCTATATAAGTAGACAATTTTTTTCTAAATCGTGTTGAATGTTTGTCATGTCAGTAAATTATGTTTTTTTTTAAGAAAATTTTGAATAAATTTTTAAAATAGTTATAACAAACAGCATGAACCTACAAACTTGGATATTTAGTTTCTTGTAAAGAAGAAAACCAAGGCTTATATTTTATTTTTAAACTATTGACATTGTTTTGAAATTTCAAAACAATCAACAACCCCAAGAGAAAAAAAAATCACAGTTCTGGTTATATTTGTAAATTGTGTTACAGTAACAGTATACCTCATTAACTTTGTTCCAAATTAAAAAATTATGCTCTACAGTTAAGTTGAATTAATAGAGTAGAAATTAAAAGTACAGAGCAGAATTTACTGCTTCAATAATAAAACGTTATTAAAAGATTCTGAAGATTTAGCCAGTATTATTAGCCAATATTATAAACATTGTTAGTATTATTAGCCAATATTATAAACATTGTTCTCCAGAAAGATTGGACATCAAGCACTGATGATTGTTGAGCGGGTAATTCCACTGCTTTTAGGTAGATTTCATAAGAAAGCTACCTATTGTAATGAGTACATGAATTCATTTCTGGAAATTTTTGACATATCTTCGCATTTCACATCCCCCAGACCCCAAAACTACCGTCAGTTCAAAAGTTTATGTATACATTTATATATACCTTATATACCTATACATATATTTCACTTTCTTATGAACACAATAACTGCTGTAATTTTGCACCGACCACTTTCAAATTGATACATAAAATATAACCACTCAAAATTTCAGTCGAGTTCATTAATGGGGAAAATTTTACACCATAGGGTGGAAATGAGGGGCTTTTTGGAAAAAACAAAATATATAACGTTCTTCTTAAGTAAAATATCAAATTCATTTAAGATTCCTAGTATTCTTTGGATAAGGACCTAAAACTTATCTAAGTAAAGTTTTTTTTAATATCACCGACCCACTGGTCCAGGGTATGGAAAAAATGGAGTTTCAAAGACAAAAAAAACATACCTCCCTTAATAGGCACAGTATTGAATCGGTTTAAAGTAGTCGTTAGTCCTGTAAACATTACCTAAAACTTTTGTCTGAAACAATTTTTGATATGACCAACCCTTATGGCAAGGGATGACCAAAATTTTGCTGGAATTATAAGAAGAGGCTCGTCATATGCTGAACATATGAAACTTTAATCACATGCAACCATTGCCATATTGAGTAAATTTGAAGTATTTCTTAACTTTAAGGAGGAAATCTTTTTTGTATCCCCTACTTAGCACCAGTGAAATCTACCTTTGCCTTCCAGATGCCAAAAGGGATTCTTTTAAATTACAGTGTGCGTGATAAATTTATTATTTACAAAGTATTATGAATCGAGAGCAATCACTTGGCAGTTAATCAGTTACTTGGATATATCAATTGGCACTCTTACCAACAACTATCTAGTAGCCATTTCGAAACAACACATTTTATGAAGAATCATTTTGCATTTGTTGTTTTATGAAATAGCAAGGAGTTTTAGTGTAAAATATCATACAAATCCAAAAGTACCCGTTTTTGATAATCTACTTTAAAATTAGTCTGATATTTTTGTAGTTACATAAAACTGTTTCTTAACTAATTATAAATCAACCAGACTGCTGATTAAGTGTAATACCTTTAAAGCACCCCAAAATTTTCTTTAATGTGACTGTTAATATACACAACATTTCTTCAACCAATACTTTAGCTTCTTTTAAGACATTTTTAATTTTTAGCAAGACTGTGCCACATAATTTTTTCTCAGTGCATTGGTATTTTTATCATTAAAATCATACAGTTTATTTTTATAAAATAATTCAACAAGTTTCTCACACTTATAATGCATTAAAAGAGTATTAGTTATAAATGAAACATGAATATAATTAAAATAATATACATTTTAAGTAACTACAAAGCAATAATTATTTATAAATACTGTGATAAATTGCAAAAAAATAGAGAAGTAGTGAACACTGAGTAAGTGTTAATTAAACTGAACTAAAACCAGTTTACATATCTAATAGTTTTAGTAGCAGTAGCTATTAAAGCCCAAAACATTTGTACTCTTTTTACATTAGATAAAATTCTTAACATTTTTTTGTCTTCAGTCATTTGACTGGTTAGATGCAGCTCTCCAAGATTCCCTATCTAGTGCCAGTCGTTTCATGTTGATATACCCCCTACATCCTACACCCCTAATAATTGGTTTTACATATTCCAAACGTTGCTTGCCTGCACAATTTTTCCCATCTACCTGTTCCTCCAATATCAAAGCAATTCCAAAATGCTTTAAGATGTGGCCTATAAATCTATATCTTCTTTTGGTCCATCTACTTTATTTCTACTACACTTCATTACTTTTGTTTTGTTCTTTATTTTCATGCAATAGTTCTTGCATAGGACTTCATCCGGGCCATTCAATGTTTCTTCTAAATCTTTTTTACTCTCAGCTAAAATTACTATATCATCAGTAAATTGTAGCATCTTTATTTTTACATCTAGGGTTGTTACTCTGGATTTAAACTGTTACTTCATCATTAACTGCTACTTCTATGTAAAGATTAAAAAGTAACGGTGGTAGAGAACATCCTTGTCAGACTCCCTTTTATATAACTGCTTCTTTCTTATGTTCTTAGAATATTATTGTTGCAATTTGGTTCCTGTAAATTTTATCGATTTTTCTTCTATCTCTATACTTGAACCTAAATTTTTTAAACTGAACATTTTATCCCAATGTATGTTATCGAATGCCCTTTCTAAGTATAAATGATTTTCCTATAAATGCCATGTATATCGGTTTGTTTTTGCTCTTGTTACTGCTTTGTTTTTGCTCTGTACATCAGTTTTTACTCTTCCTTCTACTACTATTCTCAGTGCTAAAATTAGTTCCCTTGTCCCTATACTTTTCCTGAAACCAAATCTGTGTTTTCCTAACACTTCTTCCACTCTCCTCTCAATCTTCTGCACAGAATTTATTTAAAATGTTTGATATATGAGTAGTTACACTAATTGTTCTGTATTCTTCACAGTTATCTGCTCCTACTTTCATGACAATAACACACATTTTGAAGTCTGATGGAACTTCTCCTTTTTTGTAAATATTATACACCAGTTTGTACAATCTATCTATTGCTTTCTCACCTGCACTGTGCAGTAATTCTGCAGATATCCTGTCTATCCCAGCAGTCTTTCTGCCATTCATATCCTGTACTTTTCTATTAAATTCAGATCTCAGTATTGTATCTCCTTTTCATCCTCTTCGATTTCCTCTTCTTCTTCTATAAAACTAGTATTCATTTCCTCTGTATAATTCTTCAATATATTCCACTTACCTATCAATCTTTCCTTTCATATTACAAATCAATGTACCATCTTTATTTAACAAATTATTAGATTTTAACTTATGTACCGCAAAATTCTCCTAAACTTTCCTGTGTGCTCTGTCTATTTTACCAGTGACCATTTCTCTTTCCACTTCTGAACACTTTTCTTTAATCCTTTTTTGTTTCGCTAATTTGCACTACCTATTTATATTTCAAAATTGTCAAGGTTCATTTACCTTTTTCATCACTAGCATTCTTATACTTTCTGTGTTCACCCATCAGCTGCAAGCTGCAATATATCCTCTGATATCCAAGGTTTTCTACCAGTTTTCTTTGTTCCCCTAAGTTCGCTTCTGCTGATTTAAGAATTTTTATTTAACATTCTCCCATTCTTCTTCTATATTTTCTGCCTTATTTTTTTTACTCAGACCTCTTGCAATGACCTTCTCAAAAATTTTCTTTACCTCCTCTTCTTCAAGCTTCTTTAGATTACACTGATTCACCTCACACCTTTTCTTCAGGTTTTTAAACCGCAATCTACATTTCATTTTCACTAAATTATGGTTGTTATCAATGCCTGCTCCTGGGTATGCTTTGCAGTTGACAAGTTGATTTCTAAATCTTTGCTTAACCATGAAATAATCCATCTGATACCTTGCAGTATCATCCAGCTTTTCCCAGTATTATTCTATTATAATTTTAAACTGGTTTTGACTATGACTAATTACACTTCATGCAAAGCTCAATAAGTCGGTCCTCTCTTTCATTTCATTTGCTTAGTCCGTATTCACCCACAATATTTTCTTCCTTGTATTTTCCAATCCTGCATTCAAATCTCCAACTATTATTAAATTTAATTTCCAACTATTATTAAATTTGCATCCCCTTTTATGTTTTTAATTGTCTTAATGTGGCTTTTATTGTCTTTTATGTGTTTTAATTGTTTTGTCAATTTCTTCTTACATACACTCTACTTCATCATCATTATCATCATGGGACTTGTAGGCATACACATTAACATTCTTTGTTGGTTTAGTTTTTGATTTGATTTTCTTTGCATAACAAAAAATGTGTAACTGGAAAAGAGAAGTTATCAAATCAATGCAAAATCTGTAAGATAAGTGATTTACTGAACAGAACTTTTAGAATTTCAGAAAACAAAGAAGAAATTAAATATTTAGGAAAACAGCCTAATATCTGGTTTTTGTGTTGATGTATATTTGTGCAGTAATAAATTATAAAACATTTTCTAAGAATATTTTAATTGGGATAAAGACTGTTTAATTCTAAAGAAGTATTAACACTGTCAAATTTATGGTTGCCCACAGTTACATATAACAATAGCTTTCTAATTTAAAAAAAGTATTAAAAAAATATAATATAAAAAAATATCCTGAAGTCTCTACTTAATGTTTATTACTTCAATTAATGAAATTTCTCAAAAACTTTCTTTATTAATCATAAACAGCTGTTAATTATTAAAAAAAAAACCATAAAAAGCACACTTTATTTAATATTTAAAATGAGTTAACTGATAAAGATAATTCCTATTAGTAAAAATGATCAGAATTTACGTAAAAGTTACCAGAAATATTGTTATAGAATAATGTTTGTTAAACCAAAAAGTAATTATTTAATTTCTTAATAGCAAATACTAGCTTGACAATTATATGATAAAAAAGAATTTTAAAAAATAAGTTTTTTTTTTTTTATTGTTACAATATTGGATAACATTACACTTTACATAATTACAAATATATTTGTTTATTTTAATTAAATAATAGCATAGGAAAACATCATTAGTTCATATGTTATGATGGATAATGAACTAAAGTCATCAAGATAATTATGTTCAAGCTTGTTTGGGTACCGGACAACACAATTCAAAAAATGGTATGAAAGTAATTCCTGCCATGTATTTGTATTGTATATAATGTGGAATATGCATACATCATTGTAATCAAGAACTTCTTTTCTGTATTTAAGGCAGTTAAAAATATATAAATATCAAGAAATAAAACAATAGCTATTGTTTTCCACTGAATTCAGCAACTATGCATGAAACATAAAATGTAGTGTCATGTAACATAACAAGAGCATAATATTCTAAGAGTTTCAAGTTTGCTATTAAAAACCACGCCATCTTCTACTAGTCTATGTCCTTAGCAGTCGCTGAGAAAACTAATGCTGTCTTTCAGCATAGATCTTAAGATGAAAGCTTGACATCAAAGCAACTGCAGTATGGTTTTTTATTTTTAACAGATTTTCCTCACCAGTACCAAGTCTCATATTTCCTATAAAAAGAACAATAAAATATTACAAACAATATTAAGAATAATAAAAATATTAAAATTATAATATTAAATAAAATATTACAGAGTAATATTGTATATATTACATTTACAATTACAATCCATAAATTTCTTATTTAAAAAAAAAAAGAAAGATTTAACAGACATCGAATTTAATAATTCACACTGTTCAGGTTATTTTTTTGCTAATTATATTTCTTTCTACACTGATATCAAGAACAATCAAGAGATCATTACAAATACAAAAGAGCTCATTCATTGAACAAATAATCAAGAGATCATCATAAATATATTTTTCATATATCTGTAACAGATTTGATCAAATTAATAATCAAAATACGTTTTTTGACAGATGTTAGAATTACTGGCATGACATTATAAGTCCAGTAATCTACTACCTGACAAATCATTATACAGTGACTTAAATGATATGATTGCAAAAGCATTTGAACATGCAATAGATTACTTATGATCAGGAGTTGGTCTTCTTGTGTTCATTTATTTCTTCAGTAAGAGACTGGAAATTGTTTTTTAAACAATAAGTGTTCTTTACTTGTATTTAACTACATTTAATAGCTTTAAGAAAAATGAAAATTGTAAATTATTTTTCTCTTCTCTTTTTTTCTTTTTTCTGTTTAGCCCCCCGAAACTATTGTAACGTATTACTTCAGATGATGAATGAAGATAATATGAATGAATGTAAATGAAGTGTAGTCTTGTATAATCTCAGGTTGACCACTCCTGAGACATGTGGTTAATTGATACCCAATCACCACAATTACAAGCCAATTATTGAAAGTTGATAAAACATTTTTGGAATTGCATCATCATAAACACTGTTTAAATTTCTCTTTACATTCTTTTACAACCTCTAACAAGCAGGTCAGTAATTTTATTAATATATTTCTATGTAGGTTTATGAAATTGGAAATTTGATCCAGAGAAATTGTTTACTCCAAGACTTTTAAAACTTAATTTTGATGAACTTAACACAAAAACACAATTAAATCTGTCCAATCTTCAAATTATGAAAACTGAATAAATAAGAAATAAAAATTGTGTCATAACATTAATAATGAAGAGTCACAGTTACAGTTTTGTTCAATTAGCATGTCAGATAAAATTTACTCAGTATACTTTGAGTAAGGTTATGATGATTATTCAATCCCTTAGTTCGTTTCATGAAATATATTTCTTTATATCCTAGTCCAGACTTATATGATTTTTATTAAGAAACTTAATCGGTATTTGCATTTAATATAAAAAAATTACTTATGCTGAGTAGTTGCCAAAAAAAAGTCACAAAATAAAAATACTCAAGAACCACATATAAAATCTAAAATTCTTTAACTAGAAGCATTTCAGTCATAAAAACTATCATAACTAGTTTTTTTTTTTGTATTCAGTGATTTGACTGGTTTGATGCAGCTCTCCTATCTAGTGCCAGTCGTTTCATTTCAGTATACCTTCTACATCCTATATCCCTAACAATTTGTTTTACATATTCAAAACGTTGCCTGCCTGCACAATTTTTCCTATCTACCTGTCCCCCCAATATCAAAGCGACTATTCCAGGATGCCTTAATAAGTGGCCTATAAGTCTGTCTTCTTTTAAATATATTTTTCCAAATGTTTCTTTTTTCATCGATTTGACGCAACACCTTAAAGATCTTATTAAAGCCTCAAAGCCTCCGCATCAAACGAATCTAAATTGCACACAGTACTGGGGCGATTTACATGTTTTCATGGCGAAACGAACACAAATGGCTTCTCAATTTCTTTTGATTACCCTTCTTCTATAATTGTTTGGACCGCTCGTTTTGATATTTTTGTCGCTTGAACAGCCGTATTGAGCGCTTCAGTTTTCCTCACAATTCCGGTTTCAGAATTGTTTTGTAAAAAAAATCGTAAATATTGAACATAATTTCCCTCACCTGACTATAAACTACTCCTAAGTTGGGCATTTTAAGAGAAAATAACGGTATTAAAATACTAGATATTTAAATGACTGAATTTATGACATACCCTTAAATGAAGCCAACACAACAAATAGTGAAAATTAATCACTAACAGCTATTCACTTCATTAAGTAAAATATCCACCACAGTAGATGTTTCTATAATAACCACTTCTAGAACATAATTACAAGTGAAGTGTGACATATGATTCTTCACATCGCAATGATTAGAGTAGTTTAAAAATAAGTAAATGAAATTTTTAGAACTGCATGTTATTTTTATAACAGTGCATTAGTCGTGTATGATTCTATTATTATTAGTTACTACACAACAGGAAGAAGGCCTAGATCAGAACATAAATACATAATTTAGAATAAAATTCAACAATTAAATACACTTTTTTCCCCTTCCCACCCAGATCGAACCAATAATTAAGAATTACGCAATCCAGGAGGTGTCCTTTGACTGTAACGGGCCTCCTCACCTACCGGCTATAAGTCCGACATGGCATATTGGCCCACCGGTTCTGGATTTTTTATATTTTACCTTGCCTCTAACTTCGGCGGTAGGGGATCCAGTTTCGGCTAGTCCAGTTCCGGGCCCACAACCCCTCCGCCAGTTTGGAGGGGTTGGGGGTACATATCTCGGGTACGCTGCCAATAGCATTGCTGACATCGAGGAGGACATCTCTGGTCCTCCACGTACTCGCCCTGCAGTCATGCGCCCAGCTCATCACCTTCCGTAATGCATCGATGGGGGATCTTCCCTTTATAAATTCGTATTTGGTTTCGGAAAGGCCCACTGCTGCGTCGATTTCTTCCAGGAGTCTTTCGGGTAAGCCATTCATATAACTTCTCCAGTACCGGCAGTAAACAGATGAGTCTGAACTTGTGTGCCTCTTCTCTGGTTGCCTGCTTCGAGATCAGGATTAAGCGTCCCGTCTTCCAATTAGTTGGGACACTACCTCTCACTAAGACCTCATTGAAACATTCTTGTATATGCCAGGAGTCAGAGTTAAAAAGCTTCTTAAGAAGAGCTCCTTGTACGCCGTCCGGACCTGGTCCCTTCTTGACAGCTGCTTGGAGTTCCCTGATGGTAAATCTAGGAGCATTACCGAAATTTAGGCGTCTGTATGGAGGGGGCTCCATCTGAAAGAGTTCTCTTATTGTTTTCTCCGTATTCTCCTTGGACAGAAGAGGGGGCGTACCGAACCACTTCATAATTATCCGATACGCTATACCCCAAGGTTCTTCATCCAAATCATCGACCAGCTTCCGCAAAGCCGCTTTTTTGTCCTCTCTTACGGCATGGCAATAACTGTTACTGATCGATATGTATGCTCTTTTCGCCCCGGCTTCTTCTTCAAGGTATCTTATTCTTACCCGCTGCCAAACTCTTCTCAGTTAATAGCCGCTTGTCTCAACCAAACGATTTCTTCCATCAACCAATAAACGTTTTTCCTTAAATTGTGATCTCTGGATCGAACTCTATTAGCCTCCTCAACAATTAAATACGCTATAGCAAGTTTATAAAACCTATTTCTTTATGTATTATCACAAAATACGTGTAGAAAATAACAATGTTTTTAGTTTGCTTGTAACAGAGGTCAATGCATGCAAAATGCTAATCCATAGGCTTTCAGTCCTTGCGCCAGCATATGTACCGATACAGGATAAAATTCTGTCCAAAGTCTTGCATAACAGAGTACAGCTGATAATAGAAAAATAGATATGCGAATACAAAGAAAGATTTAGACCCGGAAGAAGTTACGCGGAACAATTATTTAACTTAAAATAAATTCTACAGTACCAGAAAATTAGAAACCCAAAGTTAATTACGATATTTATAAATTTTCAAAAGTCTACGATTCCATGCATCGCGAGTCTTTATTTAAAACACTAAAAGAATTTGAAATAGACACGAAAACAATTAACATATTTAAAGAAACACAAATATAAAATCCAAAGTTAAATTTTTTAGGGATCTTTCTGAACCATTTGAAATAAAAACAGACGTCAGACAAGGAGAGGAACTTTCTCCGACCCTCTTTAACTGCAATCAGGAAAAAGTAATTAGAGAATGGAAGAAAGAAGTCGAAAAACGAAATATTGAATTAACTGTTAAAATGGGAATTAAAAAGAAATTTAAAAACACCTTATTAGCTTCCGCAAATGATATCGCGATATTTGCAAAAACCACGGACGAAGATCGAATTAAAGTCCAGAAATTAATCGAATATGCTAATAAAATAGGCTTACAAATTTCTTTCGAAAAACAAAACGGTTCTCCAACGATTAAAAAAAAAATTACAAATGCTAAAAATTCTCAAAAATCAGGAAATTAAAAAAGTATCTTGGAGACGTAGTAACGCCAAACGCTCTAGAAAAAGAAGCGCTAAAACAGCGAATGCAGAAAATGGCGTTAGCGTTCAACTTAAAACGAAATTTATATAAAAAAAAATCGCTTTGGCATAAGCTTAACCCCGACATTACAAAACAGTTAACCTTCCGGAGGCGTTATACGACACGGAGGGTTTGCAAAATTTTATTGATAAAGATCTTTTTAAAAAAGAAAAAATATTTAAGAAACATATAACCAAGACCAATTACCCCAATTACCAAGACGGAATTTATAGATTAAAGAGTGAAACAAAAATGTATAAATATACAGAAAAAAAACACCATCTGGAGAAAAAGATTACCATTTTATGAGCATTTGTACAGAATGAGTGAAAACAGATTAACAAAAAACAAATATTACGTTTGTAGGTTTGTAATATGTTAACAGTAGATCTGTTAAATAAAAATGTTCCATTTTATGTTCCCTGCGAAAGCTTCGAGCTTATGTTACGAATGTATGATACAAAAAACTAACAAGTGTAAGTTTTTTTTTTTTGGTCTTCAGTCATTTGACTGGTTTGATGCAGCTCTCCAAGATTCCCGTTCGAATGCCAGTCGTTTCATTTCAGTACATCTCCTACATCCCTAACAATTTGTTTTACATATTCCAACCATTGCCTGCCTACAATATTTTTTTTCCATCTACCTGTCCTTCCAATATCGAAGCGAGTATTTCAGGATGCCTTAACATGTGGCCTATAAGTTTGTCTCTTCTTTTTACTATATTTTTCCAAATGCAACTTTTTTCATCAATTTTTCGCAAAACCTCTTCATTTGTAACTTTATCCACCCATCTGATTTTTAACATTCTCCTATAACACATTTCAAAAGCTTCTAATCTTTTCTTCTCA
>JAAAKQ030050622.1:0-16285 GCA_010016005.3 Zanna intricata | reverse complement strand
TATATATATATATAGAGAGCCTATTACACTTCCGGTAACATAACGATTCCAACGCAGAGTCATAACTTTAAATCGGTTCAGCAGTCGAGCTGCTAAGGCGGAACAAATATACATATACTATAAATGTATTACACACTTTTTTGGGCAAAAAAATATTTCTAGATCATATGCAGTTTTATTAAGGTCATAAACGTAAATGAAAATATACAATCACATTAATAAATGATATAGTTTCATAAGTAAATAATGCCCCGTACAAGGTGCCCCCAAGCTCACATCACCTCACCACTCTAGCCTTTCGCGAAGCCCATTATTATTAAACATAAATTTTTTAAATTAGTTTAATATTATTTTATTTTATTTAACATAAATTTCATTCTATTATTTTTGTATATTATTTTCATCTGATTGATTCAAATCATTCATTTCAAACCCAGCTCATACAGTGACAGAGGCTTACAGTTCACGGTTCAATTATTCAATTCATTAAATTTTGGCTTCAACTGAAAAATATCTAATACTACATATATTTATGTAGGCTATGACACTCGATAACCTAAGGATTCCAACGCGGAGTCAAACATCTAAATCGGTTAAACCGTTGAGCTGCTACTGTGGAATAAACATATATACAAATATACACACTACTTAAACCCTAAATTCGTTACAGTTCTTTTTGTGCAGCCGTGTAAAAAAATTATCGTGTAATTTGAAATAAACAAAAATAAATCAATAATAATAAACTAATATTGCAGACAAGCAAAAAGGTAAGATCGATTTTAAGCGAGGAATATTTTTTGTTTAATGTAATTAATTTCTTTTTTGTTTACCATTCCCTTTTTAGTCCACCTGATTTTTATTTTTGTAATATTATAATTAAAATATTATATTTTGTTAATTATCAGTGCAATTTACCATGTATTTAGGTATTTTCATTAAGATTATTTATTACGTTATTATAAAATATAATACCTAGCGTTCTTTTATAATTTTATTACATTCTTATATAAAGTTAAAAAAATGAAGAAGGAAGAACAATTTGTAGTCTAATGGACTGAGTAAATATGTTTTTAAATTTATTAAAAATTATATTTTTAATAATTCATAATGATTATTTTAATCATTATTTTTAATTTTTTATAACTCTGTATTTAATTTTTTAAATAAAATTTAAAAACTTTATATAAGTAGATATATTTTTTTTAATTTACTTTAATTAGATATCTTACAATTTCAACAATGAATCTGATATATAACAAGCTGTAAAACATGCAATTTATTAAGAGTGCAGCAGATATAGCAATTAATAAATAATATTTCATTCTGATATTATTTTATACACTTAAAATGAAAAAATTTAATAAAACAAGCTGATGTAAAAAAAAGCCCTCCCCCAAAAGCTTACTTAGCTTAGTGGGAGAAAATCGAATATGAATTAGGTAAAAATTATATATGAATAAATTGAAACTGCAATTTTTATTAATATTATCTATATATTGATTTTTTGATAGAGAAAAAAATACCATAACAATGTTTAGTTGCATGATAAAAGTTTCATGCATTTGATGTGTTAACGACTGTCGGATTCACGATCAAAAAAGTACCAGTATTATAAAGACTGACAGAAAAGCTATATTCAAAATGTGTAGAAGATGGATGACAGCTTCTCATACGGCAGGTCAGTTTTAACGGTTGAGTGATCGAAAGTACGCATCGGTGCTGTCAGGACAAAACACTCATTCATACAACACATACTCTGGCACCCTCATTCGCACATATACAAATATTTATTGTTAATCCTTAAACTGGGGGGGGGGATTATTATCAATCGATAATAATTGTAGAGTGGATGTTTTAAATTATTATTTATATATATTTGTACTTGTATGTGTGTGTGTGTGGGGGAAAGAGGAAAACGTTACAATCCTTGAAAGATAATACTACTCTAAAAGGAGTGACAGGACCGATGAGCTGACTGAAGTGAATTGAACCGGGATAGTTTTGTTTCTCTTAACCAGAAATCTATCGCGATTATATTTTATTCAACTTTCTTCTATCCGGTGAAAAGAGAATCCATTTTTATATATGTATGTAATTCTAAAGCCCTCACTACCTCATTTTTCATTTTTTATCCAAGCATCACGCCTAATTATGTTTTCCCTAGACACTAAATATCAACTTTAAGTGTTTACAAGCATTGAACTCTCACTGTAATAATTGAAAATGTTATTTTTTCGGATAAGTGTCCACCAATAAAGTCATCAGAAACTATAGTAAATAGGAGAATTTCCTAATTATCCTATCACCTGATTTAAAGAATGGCTGAATAATTAGAAATGTACAGTTAGGTATAAAGTTTGATGTACATGGTAAGGATAAAAGGAAGTTTCTCTATCCCTTATTTAAAAAAACATTTTTTTTTAATCTCCGGAACTATCGTTAGATAATACATCAGAGGATGAGATAAATGATTTGTAGCGTGTGTGCCATGCCTGACCGGGATTCCAAACCGGGACCTCCGAATGAAAGGTCAAGATGCTACCACTCACATGAGTTGCATGAAAGTAGTCAAATTACTGAAGACAAAAAATAATAACGTATATATATATATATATATATATATATATATATACACACACACACACACACATACAGTACATATAATTAAGGATTTAGTTTTATATATGCGTAATTAAGGATTAGTTTTAAAAATATTTTGTCTGCTTAACTCAGACACGACGGGTAGATGGAAAACTACATTTATCTTTCGGTAGAAAACTCACAAATTGGTGGTCATAATACCAAATATTCATGTCTTCATATCTCAACAACTCGTATATAATAACTCCTTATAATTAAAAAATTGTTTTAAAGTTTACATTCCAAAGACGTAGAAACATTCAAAAAAATATTTCATGTTTCAAATCATTTCATACTAGTATCTCTCATACGCTACAAAATTCCATTTCCATATCCCACCCACAAGTTTCAAGCTTATGTGGTAATATGATCAAGCAAATCATATATAGATTTTATAAAGTAGAATATTGTTAAAATTGAAAAAAAATTTCTTTGGATTCTGATAATTTCTTTGGAAAATGCGGAACATTAGAAATATTCTTCATTGAATTTTTCTACTCAAGAGAAAATAAATAGGTTATATTCGCAAGGTAATATTACTCCACATAATATTAATGCTCAATACATTATTCATGTAAAAATCTTACAGAACACTCCGTGAAACGAAGGATTCTACTTCTGATACAATATGAAAACTTTTTGAATAAGAAAGTTACATTTTGCTTTTGTCCAAACTTAACTACAAATTTTAAATCACATTGTTTAAAAAGAATTCAGTTTAAACCCATAAATATTAATCGTTTGTATACAACTACTGATGCAGAAAAAATACGATCCACCTGTTCTTATATAAATAACAGTTGTTCTTGTTAACGCTTAATTTTTTTTTTATACATTAATTTTTTTCACTTATTCTTAAAAAAAAAATGTATAATTATCTCTATTTAATTATATCTGTGTGGCATAATTGATTTCATATTATGGTTTTAAATAATATCTAATTGCGTTAATAATAATAATAATAATTTACTAATAATTGCGTTAATAATAATAGCGTTAATTGAAATTTTATTAATTCATAGTTCTATTATTCTGCGTTAAGAGAAATTATATGATTTTATTAATAATCTAAAATAAATTTCACATGATTTCTCTATTAAAATATTTAGAGCTTGTTATAAAGTTCTCCACACAGTCTTACTGTACTTTTCATACTGATACAGTTTCTATTGAAATATTAATATTATGATATATTTATATTTTATTGTAATATATAACATATTTAACTGGTATTAATATTAATGAAGCTGGCAGAACGTAGTTGTAATTTATAAAACACTTATATACCCTAAAAATTGGAATAAATATTAACTTCCAAGAATAGAAAAATAAGAAAATGTATTACCCTATTTATATAATGTACAGTAAAAAAGGTTAGGATAATCAGATTCATTAATTCAGCTACAAAGCATATAATACTCATCTGAATTGATTATGAATACTATTCAGCAATTATTGATTTAATTTCTAAAATATTTAATTTAGACCTGCATAACTTAATTAATTTTCAACTGTTTAGTTTTTGAGAATTTATTTTATTTTTTATAATTATTACTAATTTTATCTCATAATTAAATAAATTTGTTTATTCTTAAGTATTTTACATGGCAATAAGGATAAAAACAACTCTTTTCAATATAATAAAATTATTGTAAGTCAATTCATTATAATCCACAGTGAGTATTATTTTTTAAATTAGATAATGAAAGAATTTGTTTTTTTAAAAGTCTAAATTTGTTGTATTAAAAGCAGCTGATTTTAATTTTCACAAATTCAAAACATTTTGCTGCTAAGATTTGTTCTGTTTTGATTTCAATAACAAAAGTTTATTTTTTAATGGCCTTAATTACATCACTATTCTCAGAATTAAATTCTCTGCAAGGTTTGATAATAGAATATATGCACTTATTAGTCATTTAATAAAGTTATTATATTATAAACCTAAACAAGTGTATTTTTTTATCACCAAATCTTTTGGTTTTAGGTTAGATATTATGAAAACTACGAAAGGTACAGTTTTGGGACCTGTTTTACTCAATTTTTCAGGTCAAAAACATAAGAAACCATCAACGTTACCCCCTTATATAACTGTTTAAAAATTTCAGTATTATCTCAATTCACCGAAGTAACCGAAATCGAGGCGAAATTTTTCGCAAGCCGTAACTCGATAACAAAGCATTTTTAGATGAACTTTTTCCCCTTACTTTAAGTAATGGAAACAGTTCTCATATTACTTCCCTTCCATTCTAAATCAGTCTTTACAGAAGCGCGCATGCTCAAGTCACGCGCATAATCACCCACATAGATATGCACAATTATTTTAAAAACCGTATTAAGCAAACGAAGTTTTAGTATCCAAATTATTTCATTATATGAAATAAAATTTGCTTATTCGCTGTAGTATAAACATCATTTCCCTACTTTTTCTGAATATAATTATTATATTTTTGAGAAGGCTCCGACTAGACATAGTAATATATATAATATAATAATCTACAGACACATTCTACTGATTAAAATATAATTGTGATTTCTAAATCAATACGTTACTTATTTTTTTCCTCTAATTGTTTTCTTCATTGATTTAGCCAAACACTAAAATAGTTATATAAATTAAAATAGCCTTATATTTTGTCAATTTTCTTCAGTCTTTTGTTTTATAATTATAGACAAGTTAAGATATATATCCTTTTTGGTGTGTAATATGAAATATTTTGTTAAAATGTTGTGTGCCAATTTCTTAAAACGAGATTTTGAGGCAATAGTGGTTTTAGATGTATTTTTTTAAAAACTGAGAACAAATATAATATAAAAAATAGTTTATGAACTATTAAATGTAATTAATAATATACACCTAAATAGTACAATAAATTTATAACATTAGTTATAAAAGATATGTATAAAAATATTATCACTAATAAAACTGTAAATATAATTAATAATACTTTGACTACTTAAAATAAATAATAATATAATATATAAAATAACAGATTTATTCAAATTACGTATTAAATATAGTTGTTTTAAATTTAATAATAAATGTTATCAACAAGAAAAAAAATGTAGCATTTTTATCATCTCCTTACTTCTATTATGGCTAAATGCTTTATGGATAAATTGGGAAACACTCTTCTGCCTAATATAATTAACAAACACCAAATTATTTTATAAAAAGATGCGTAGATGATATATTAATAATTTATAATAACAACTTAGTAATGAAGAGGACACAATAATTGAAGAAATTAATTCTTAAATGAGCATATTAAATTTACTTTAAACAAAGAGAATAACAATATTATTAATTATTAATACTAACTATACATGATATATGAATATATGTATCTGTATATGATATGAAAATTAATAAAAACTTTATCATTAATAAAAATTGACATAGATATATAGAGAAAACCAACTAAACAAGACACTAAATACATTTAAACTCCTTTCATCCTTGGAATCAAAAAATATCACCTTTAACTCTTTAATTTATAGAGTAATAAAATATTTAAAACTTAATAATACAAAACTAAGTAACGAATTAAGTAACATTAAACATATCGGTATAACAAATGGATATAATGCAAATTTAATAAAAAAATAATAATTTTAATTTAATAAAATCATATACCAATTAAAAAATAAAAGACATATAAAAACAAAATAAAACTAGTAAACAATATTACTGAAAAGGAGATATATCAAAATCAAATATAATATAAATCATAGGAAATTTAATAAAATATTTAAATTAAAAACAGCGTATACAGCAATAACAAAATATAAAATTATATAAATAATAAAGATCCTTCCAAAACAGTAAAACATGACAACAGATATAATTTAGACAAACAAGGAGTGCATAGCCTAAAATGCGAAAAGTACGATCTAAATTATATCGGAATGACTAATCGTTCGTTTTCAATTAGAATAAAAGAATATATTAACAGAATAAATAAAAGAAATAAGGAACGGTCTAACTGTGCAAAACATATTTTAGAATTCAAACATAATTACAATCCGAACGAATGTTTTTTTGTTTTTTTTTTTTACCTCTGGAACCACTGTTAAGTTATATCTACAGAGGATGAGATGAATGAATTGTAGCGTGTGTGAAAGATGTCATGCCGAACCGGCGGACCTCAGGATGAAAGGCCGAGACCATACATACCACTCGCGCCACAGATTTATTGATGTTTTGGAATACACTAATAATTATCATAAAACTAATATTTTATATTTATTTAAATAATAACAAATTGATAAACGAAAAAATTTGACATGATACGTTATTCTATTCAAACAATAATTAATTAATAACTAATAGGTTGGTAAAACTGCTTTCTTTTATACTTTATAGTGGTTGTATAAACAATTCATTTTAAAGAATCGATTCTTCGATTCGATTTTCAGAAAGGATTCGTAAAAAAGATTCCTTACAGTACTGTAAACTCTAATATGCATGTTCCCTTTTTTTCTTTACCCATGTCTAGCGGTTCATCTCTCTTCATACTCCTGTTCAACTAAACTGATGCATATCTACTAAATGTCTTCGATTCTTCTCTTTTCAACTCTAATTTGATTCCTTAAGACAGATTGCTATGATTCGAATAGAATCGTAAGATATGAGAAAGATTTGGTTCGTATCGCCTATCCAATTCATTGTTGAGAATCGTAAACAGAATCGTTTCTCTCGCAAACAAATTCTCGATTCTTTCGTTCTGTATAAAGAATCGAATTGAAGAAACAACTCGTTCACGATTCTTACCATTACTACACAGTTCGTGACAGTTGAAATCTCGTACGGAAAGAAGTTTTTATTTAATGTATCACTTTATTTACTTTTAATACTTGACAATCAAGTGTTATGAATATACAAATTTTAATTATTTATTTTATTTCATTTTAATTTCTATTCAACTATTTCAATGCACAACTGTGAATTTTATAATTAATCGATTATTGCTGATGATGAACGAATAAAATCCGAAAGCGCATGAATAATTTAACATTCACTATTGTTGGCATATTGGACCTTTATATAAAATAAATACAGTTTATGTAAAATACCAACAGTGCCGTGCTAAGAAAATTTAATCTGAAATTAATATAGCAGTTTAATGGCCCTATCAATAGATGCCGTCAAATAAATCATATTATAAACAAATATATAAAATATTACCTATAAATGTTAATACAGATATACAAAAAAAATTGTGGATTATGAAGAAAGAGTGATGTTGACTTACAGTAAAATGAGATTTCATTCAATTACTGAATAACATTATCCATTACAGTTTCAGTGGATCACAGTTAAGTAGGTTTCGAGAGCTTTTAACTTCATAAATTAGTTAAATGGAGTCTTTTTTATTTTACTGTCATTATTTAATATGTGTATGGTGAGTGCCAAAAAGTTCGAATGGTTTTCAAGTTGCTTTGATATTTCGTGCTGAAAAGGAAGGTTTGTTTCTTTATCACTACGAGGTGCCTATGACGTTTATAATTTCTATCTTATCTTGGAAAAATTATTTTCATTCTCAAAACTTTTGATTTCAACAAATGGATGAATGCAAAATTGTATTTAAGCCTACCTGGCTGGTCTAGTGGTTAACGCGACTATGCAAATCAGCTGATTTCGAAGTCGAGAGTTCTTAGGTTAAAATACTAGTAAAAGTAATTACTTTTATACGGATTTGAATACTAGATCGTGGGTACCGGTGTTCTTTAGTGGTTGGGTTTCAGTTAACCACACTTCTCAGGAGTAGTCGACGTGAGATTTTACAAGACTACACTTCATTCACACACATACACATCATCCTCATTCATCCTCCGAAGTAATACCTTAAGGTAATTCCGGAGGCTGAAAAGAAAAAAGAAAAAATTGTGTTAAAATTTTGATCCCGTAAAGTTGTAACCTATAAATGCATACAGGTTGTAGTATGCTTAGTGCAGCAATAGTTTGTTCTCTAACGAAAAATGTGACCTTTTTTACATATCCAAAAATTTCACATACAATTGCTGTAGATTCCAGATACATTTGTTCCAGCTCAACCGACAATCTGAATAGATTTTCAAGTCCTTCATGTTACTAGATTATGTTGGTTGTCGTTTAGACATATCTGAGAGAATTTTTCTTTCCTTGAAGCAGTTGTAACTTGAGAGAGAACAATGCTCATGAATTCTCATTGGCTGTATCATTTATGAACGAAGGTAGTGTTATCAGTTTCTGTAAGATTACATGTAGATAGTGTGAACAGAAGCAGATTCAGAATACAACTTTAGAAGGTACCCAGTATATGTACTAAGATACCTAGAATGTTGGATACATTAAATTATTAAGATGAAGTACTGTGCGAACTTCTTAAAATTTAGTTTGACAAAATTTTTTGGTAGAAACTATTTGAATTCAGTGAAGTAACATGAGGGAGTATCATTTTATATTTATACAAAAGGCTAAAGTACCAAGATTTATTGATAGTAGTAACTACGTCAAAAAATAGTTGTATAATAACTATCCCGGTCAAGCATGGCATTTTTCACACACGCTACAATTCATTCATCTCATCCTCTGACGATATAAATTAACGGTGGTTCAGAAGGTTAAAAAAAAAATGATAATAATAATAACGTCTCTTTTTTAGTTAATTTCGGATAATGCTTGCTAGTCTGTAAGTCACTTTTAACGGGTTGGTACTATATCTCTCTTAAAATGGAACTGTATTGAATCATAGAGTTTTCATATTTAGGAATTTTAGTCATTTTAATTGCAACTTATCGCGATTTTAAAGGTAACGTGAAGGAGACTAATTACTCTAACGGAATCTAGTGTACTTAAATCTTTTTTAATTTCAGAATGGCTACAATTTGCAAGATTGTCAACTTAGTAAGCGAATATCCAGCATGCAGAATAGAATTGAAAACCGACATAATATTAGGCGTTGCTTCAGGACTTTTCTCTTAATCAAGCAATAAGCTGGAGATATATTGACATAAGCTATTTTTTAACAAGTTTATGCTTTATTAGGTTTTAATGAAATTTATTGGTGGTGCCAACTCATAAGTTTTAACTAATAAGTGATTGACTTCAATATTGGTCTCATTGGTTACGGTTATCATTTCTATCACCAGAGGCAAAAAATTGAAAAAAGTTTTCAAACGGTCGTCATTTTTTATTTCGTATTTTTTGCTGAGTCCCAGTCAATTTTTGTAGAGGAGGCCATGTTACCGTTAAGGAGTTCAAGATATTTCTTTGAATAATCTGAAATTTGAAAATCAAATAATTTGAAAATGAATAATGAACAATCTGAAATGGCAAATGAGAAAAGTAATTTAACTGTCATGAAAATATGAATTTTTGAGATTTATAAGGTCCTATTTTTATAGGATATAGATTTGCTTGGATTGTTTCTTGCTGCGGGATACAGTTTTTACTTGCAGGAACGTCGCACTTCAATTTTTTCCTCTAATTATTCTTTAGTACTTGTTTTATTGCATTGTTGAAGAAAATTGTAGTAGACTGTATCATAGAATTTTTCCTTTAGGCACTCTTCGTCCGTAAGCCGAATAAATAAACTTTTTACACTTAACTGTTACTATAAACATAAATTTAATTAAGATTATGAACACAAACAAATAAATTAACAACAAAAATCTTCGTCATCGGTGTGACCAACAACTACTTGCACCCCAGTCAAAAAATAACTAAAAAATGAACATATGATAATGCGTACCATGTATATGCAACACGCATCAAACTAATCCTAAACAATACTCATAAGGAATGAAAATTGATTTTTTTTGAGAAGAAATTTCAAATAGAAAAGTTACACTCCTTCTTGGGTAACTTTTTTGAAATTTTTTGACATTAAAGGCAAATTTAACCTATTTTTACCAGTTAGATGGATGTCGAAATTTAATTGTCTGTATCTTTGTTACTAAGTATGGAAGCTTTTTCCATTGGCACACGTTAAAACTTGCTCTTACTAGTAGGCTCAAGTAGTAGGCGTATTCTAGTCCTGATAGAAATAAAATTTAGTTTTGGTGGTAATTATAATGTAAAAAATTCTTACTGAGAATCAGTTGTTAATCTCAGTTGGTACACTTTTCTATTGCTCACACCTTTCTAAAGGTTCTCCACTGTAATCTCAACTACGGCTTTTTTTTTTCTTTCGGTTTTTTATATTAATTAACATAAAAAACCGAAAAGTGGCTCAAATGATTCCTAATTAGAATAAGTACTATAGCATCTTAATTGTACTAAAATATTAGTATCTATTCCGAACAAAAATTGTGAGTGAAGACCGTTGATACAGAAAATTAAATTTTTCATACAGATTTGAAGAATAAGAATTTATCTACAATTTAATGGCGACAAAAATATTTTGCCATCGAAATTATTCAATATAAAGAATTTTCACTTTGTTAAAAAAAGAAACTTTTTTTGTGGTAATAAACTATTTACACGTAAATATTCCATTTTGCGTGATATTTCTACTTTAATATAAGCGTTTTATAGAACTATTTCACAATCTACTATTGTTTATTTGGAAATGAATAAACAACTTATAACTTATTTGTTATAAGAACATTAATATAGATTTGCACCTCTATGCAAAGGTTTAGCAACATATTATAAATAAACAAATTACTATTACGGCTTGGTTAAAGCTAACGTATATTCTTAATAGTCACTACGTATGTATTTATAATGTTATAGTAACATAAATGGTTTTTAATGAAAGAAGTACCAGACAGATAAATTGGAATATATATTTGATGGATCAATTCTTATTTACTTACCATTATTTAAATAATATTAATGCTCCACAAACTTTTTTTTTCATTTCTGTTATATTCAAAAAGAAACACATGAAAATAGAATACTATTAATTCTAAAAAAAAGTGTCAAATTAAGGTATTTCATTGTTAAGGTTTAAAAGTATCAGAAACACAAAATACGAGTGGGAGGGCTTCAACGTCATTATTTAATACTAGGCGGACTATATTCAGATCGTAATTCACTGAAACGCCAACAAAAAGGTTTTTGTTTCTCCATCTGACCGTCATTTGTTACACTTTTAAACAGCGATCCCAGTGGAATAAATTGTGTTAAAATTGGGTTTGAAAGAAAAAATTATATTACCTCAAAACGAGAGTTATTCTTTTCCTATCATATCGACACATTTAATGTTACCCGATAAGAACGTCAGAAAACAATATTTGCAAGTTTTTTCTCAGACGTTCAATTGGGAAACATGGCCCATTTAAAATATTTTAAATGGTTTTTTAATATTGCTACAAAAGCTAGTATTATTTTTATAAATTAATGCTGGAAAAAAATATTGTGTAACTATACAAATAGCGTTTGCTAAAGAATATATTCTTAAAGAAAAATAAGAATAAATTATTGTTAAAAAACATACTTATGTTGCAACTACATGTAATATACCAAATAAAAATGTTAACTGTAATTTATACAAACTGTAACATACATACTACGAACTACATGTTATACCATTCAAATATATAACAAGAAAAAGTAGACTCAAGAGAGAACAAAACTAATTTTCATATTTGAGGCTCTTTATTAGACAAAGACCAGTTTCTTTGAGATTTTCCTTATTTAAAAAAAAATACTGCAAGACAAAATTTAAATTAAATAAGACTAAATCACTTGCCATATTCTGGCAAATTATTTTTATTGGGGCTTAATTAATGGCAAAGTTTTCAGATGAACTGCCTTGGAAATATTTAAAACAAGACCTGGATTTGAAGGTTATGATGCTCGTATTTTTATAATGAATATAAAAGGTTTTAATAATTTTATATAACACTAGGCTTTATAATTTTAAGTATCACTTTACTGAGCGTTAGGTGGATGAATATCGTTTGGTATCGTTTTAAAAGTAAATCAAGAATTTAACTTAATGAGAATTAGAAAATATTGAATAAAACTTATTTAATATCATTATTAATTTAACCCCAAACATGTTCAATACTCTTACACCTTATACATAACGTAATAGTGTTACCTTAATTTAACCACACAAAGGAATTTAGACTAACAATTCAAATCCATAAAAAAAAAATAGTGTAAGATATTAATAATTGTAAACACTAAACACTTCAATCTGTATAAAAATGTGTACTTATTGTCCAGCAATACGTTTGGTACTGCAGATGCCCAAACGGGAAGGGTAGCAGGCAGGGGTAATCTGCTGCCACGACACCCAGGGCTAGCCGATGTTATGCCGAGAGGCGATTCCGGCCGCCCCTCGGACGGGAAGGGGGGAGGTGTTTTAGTGGTGAGAGCCCCACACTACCAACTGTGCGGGCAGATAGCGGCTGATAGAGATTTTTCCTCCTCCTAAGCAAAACAAAAAAAAAAATTTGGTCAGTCGAATCGAGCGAGTGAAGGTGACGTTATAGGAGCTCCGCGTTTTCGTAATTTTTAGTTGGGTTTTTGGTGATAGTTTTTGGATACGTAGGTTGAATGTTGTTGGTGGATTATTAACGGAAACGCATGCGAAATTTCTTTGATTTCTTTGACCGGCCTGACCAGTTTTTCGTTTTTTCTCTTGGAATCTCTCCAGGAGAGAATTTGTGGGTTATACTTATTAATTATTATTTGGACAGGTTTTTTGGACGGTTTGATTGCTTTTTGTGATTACGGTACTGCTGGTGCATATATAGTGATTGTTTGTGCGAAGTTGAAAGATACCGGACATACCTTTACAATAAAGTTGAACTACAGGTTGATCTCCGTAGCCGTGCTGGAAGAAGATCAATAGTGCATATCAAGGACATAGATATCGATACAACAAATCAAGAAATGTAAGAGGACATAAAGCAGACCTTGGGCGCCGGTGAGGTCTTTCGTTTATCGTCAGTCCGCCTGGCGTACAGCGAAACAAAGAACACTACTGTTATAACCACCTACAGAGCTGCTTGTAAACTTGTTGAAAATAGAATTAAAATAGGTTAGGTCGCGGGCGTATATCTGCGATGACACCGATAGATGTTTTAGATACTGGAGCTCCGGTCATCATAGCTTTAACTGCCAAGGCCCTAATCGGCTTGATCATTGTTTCAACTGTGGCGGGAAAGGCCACAAGATTCGAGAGTGTATTGACCCGAAGAAATGTCTCGACTGTGAAGGCGAGCATCACACTGAATGCTTAGTGTGCACTAAACGCCACGATGATTACTTCACTCTTGTCAAACGCAAATAGGAGCACGGTTCAGAGGGACCGAAGACAGAACAGTACTTAAATGTCTTGCGCGGAGGCTGGGTAGGTTGTTCACTGTCAAGATGGGAAATTCGAGGATTATATTAGAAATATTTTGACCTGAATGGGGACGAACACAACTTATGGTAGAATATAAAGGGACTGCGATTACCTACAACGTCACTACCTGCACTACAGGGACATACTGGATTATGGGAAAGATCTGACAAAGAGAAAGACGATCGCTTAGTTTTACAGTGAGGCAAAAATTTTCAACCACATAATGAAGTAGGTCCTAGTAACGAGAATATTAAAGACTTCTTAGAGAGGCCAAAGCCAGTTAGTTTTCCTATTAAGCCAATCTTGACAAGTGAAAATTACTGCAATTAATCAACCAGGGAAGTCAACTAAAGAAAGCCCAGGATTTTAATTTAGTAACACACAAAATGCTAGTTATACTATCCGTTAAAGGCATCACGTACATTAAGGATCTCTTTAATGCTGTCCTGCAGACTGTCCATTCCGAGCGGAATGGAAGGTATAATGGAAGGTGTAAGGTGGTAATGATCTTGAAATTAGAAAAGCCTATATACGAGGTTTCTTCTTATAGACCAATAACACTTTACTGGTCATATCTAAATTATTGGAAAAACTATTATTTCGCACTAATTAGGTCAGTTTTGGAGCGTGAGGAATTAATTCCAGATTACCAGTTTGAGTTAGGTTTACTCCACCTCGAAAAATCTCATAGAATCGTCATCAACATGAACAATGGATATCTGGAAGAAAAAAAATTCTGCTAGGCGGCATTCTGTTATTGTAAAAAGTTAAAAAAATCTTTAATTAAATTATAATTACTTTTCGAATTTTAATCGATGTTTTAGTTTTTTTTGGGGGGGTCTTCAGTCATTTGACTGGTTTGATGCAATTCTCCAAGATTCCCTATCTAGTGCCTGTCGTTTCATTTCAGTATACCTCTTACATCCTATACCCGGAACAATTTGTTTTACATATTCCATCATTACCTGCTAGCACGATTTTTCCCATCTACCTATCCCTCCAATATCAAAGCAACTATCTCAGGATGCCTTAATATGTGGCCCATAAATCTGTGTCTTCTTTTAATTATATTTTTCCAAATATTCTCTCATTAATTTCCTGCAAAACCTCTTCATTTGTCACTTATCCACGCATCTGATTTTTAACATTCTCCTATAACACCACATTTCAAAAGCTTCTAATCTTTTCTTCTCAGGTACTCCGATCGTCCAAGTTTCACTTTCATATAAAGCTATGTTCCAAACATATACTTTCGATAATGTTTTTCTGACGTTTAAATTAATTTTTGATGTAAGTATATTATATTTCTGACTGAAAGTTCGTTTTGCCTGTGCTACTCGGCATTTTATATCGTTCCTGCTTCGTCCATCTTTAGAAATTCTACTTCCTAAATAACAAAATTCTTCTACCTCAGTAAACTTTTCTCTTCCTATTTTTATATTCAGTGATCCATTTACAATATTTCTATTACATTTCATTACTTTCGTTTTGTTTTTGTTTATTTTCATGAGGTAATTGTTGCGTAAGACTTCCCCATGCCATTCAAAGAATCTCCTAAACCTTTGTTACTCTTTGCTAGAATTACTATATTGTCAGCAAATCGTAGCATCTTTATCTTTTCACCTTGCACTGTTACTCCGGTGCTAAATTGTTCATTAACTTCATTAATTGCTAGTTCTATGTAAAAATTAAAAAGTAATGGGGATAGCGAACTTCCTTTTCGGACATCCTTTTTATAACCGCTTTTTTTGTATGTTCTTCAATTATTATTGTTGCAGTTTGGTTCCTGTAAATTTTACCAATTGTACTTCTATCTCTATACTTGAATCCTAAATTTTTTAAAATGTAGAACAGTTTACTCCAGTCCACATTATCAAATGCCTTTTCTATCTGTAAATACCATATATGTTGGCTTGTTTTTCTTTAATCTTCCTTCTACTATTAATCTGAGTGCTAAAACTGCTTCTCTTGTTCCTATACTAAATTGTTTTTCTCCTAACACTTCTTTCATTCTCCTCTCATTTCCTCTGTACAGAATTCTAGTTATGACTGACGCACGAGTTGTTAAGATAATTGTTCTTATTCTTTACATTTATCAACTCCTGTTTTCCTTGGAATCATGACAATAACACTTTTTTTTAAGTCTGACGGAACTTCACCTTTTTCATAAATATTTCACACTAGTTTGTAGAATCTATCTATCGCTTCTTCGCCTGCACTGCGCAGTAATTCTGCTGGTATCCTGTCTATCCCAGGAGCCTTTCTGCTATTCAGATATTTAACGCTCTATTAAATTCAGATCTCAGAATTGTATCTCCCTTTTCATCCTCTTCGACTTCCTCTTCTTCCTCGAT
>JAAAKQ030050599.1:0-17950 GCA_010016005.3 Zanna intricata | reverse complement strand
AGTCAAACATCCATGGATTAGCTTGAAAAACTGATAACTATGTATGGGTGATTAAGTGAAAGATGTCAGCATCAAAAGCTCTTGAGCGACGCAATATCACACTCATGTACACCTAAGTCCAATCCTCTTACCGCATATTGTACTATGACTATGGGGCAATTGCACAAAACAACAACCACACACATTAATATTATGTAAATATTAACTTTATATAAGTAATGCAAATAATAAAAAAAAGTCATCAATATAAAGGAATAAAAAAAAAAATCTGTAAAAAATCATAAGCTCTTAAGGAACGCCAGGTAGGCCAAATAGACAATCATTACTCTGTGCGGATTGTCACTGTGTACTGTTACCATGATGCATACACTTGTAATTAATGAAATGAAAGATAAAAATGAATAAATTAACTTTTTGTTACTTTTCATTTAATTTGAAAAACAGCTTGATTTCCTTAAAACAATCAAATATTTTTTTATAATGAAATGATTTGCATCAAGATATTTAATGAACGGATAAGAGATTTTGTTACATTAATTGTTTGGTTGATGAGTTTAAATTTAAATAAACCTATTTTTTATAATCATAAATAAATAACCTATTCATTTCTTTAAAATAATAATTTTGATTAAGAGATTTCATTACAGTAAATAATAGTATATTGTAATATTTTTGAAGTGTATCTTTCATTACATTTTGGAAACAATATTATACAATAACTTTCATAAATGTACTTTCCACCACATTATTAGTATTATTTATCATACAATTAGTGATATTACTAGTAATACTTCTGTATTTATAGTTGAACTTTCAAATGAATTGAAGACATGATTTGAAATTAATCACTGATTAAATATTTAAAATATACTAATGTTGTTTACAGAACAAATATTTAAAATGAAAGCTTGTGATTCACTTCCACCTTAACAAAACAACCACCATTATAAAACTTTACTGTAGTTTTCAGTTAATTAAATGTTACTGAGAATTGAGAGAGGAGAGGAGAGGAGAAAAATAGAGTACTTATACATGGAAAGTTTCTAAATTTTAAGTAAATTAAAAAATATACAATTAGATTCTTTAACTAGCAACTTAATAAAGTCAGTGCTAAATTAAAAACTAATACCATCAATCTATAGGCCTGACTTAAATTAGTGTACTTTAGAACAACTTAAAAATAAACATTTTTTGAAATTTAATTACTTGGAATTATTTGCAAATTAGTATTTTTGAAACTTTTTGAAGTTTTATAAAAATAATTAAACTTATCAGTTTGAAGTTGATATTTTTAATGTTAATTTTATTAATAATATTATTGAATATTTGTTTTCAAATATGTTTAAAATCTACTCTCAACTCAAAATGTACATACACACGCATACATATGTAAATTAACTGCTAACTTAACAGGATAAAAAATAATATTATTCTAAATGACAGATTATGTCTACAGTTATAAAAACTAACATTTATTCCAAGTATTGTGCAAATGATTGTACTCTAACTCGTTAAACATAAAAAACAGATTTTAATTCTATTATGCGTATACAAGACTACTTTTTTTATGTCTTATTAACTTTTATTGCATTTTAATTATGTCTTTTTAATATCTATAATTACCAATTATTCAGAATTAAATACTACACCTTCCCTGAAGTTGTAGTTTATAAGAAATGGAAAATATTACTATCGGTTAAAAACACCCCTTCCCGAAGAATTTTTTCTATTTCTATTTTTTTGACCAGTCACATTCCCACAACATATTACTTTAGTCTTTCATTATTGCTTCTACTTGCTTTTTTTGTACATGAGAAGTTTTGAAATGAAAAAACTAATTTTTTTACTTCTCAATGTACAAAAATTAGTCAAGATGGAAGTGAAAGGAGATTCCTGGAAGAAAGATATTTAAAGCAGGTTCTGCCACAGAAAGTGAGAAGACTGAATGCGCTACACCAAATAATGTTAGGAAATGACAGTTAGGAGAACCATAAGGTTGGAACAGATTGATGCTGTAACAAACATTGCTTCACTCAAATTAAACCAGATTACCATAATTGTCTCTCATTCTTGCATCATTGATGTTATTTAAAAAAAGTGAAGGATAAGACATATTAAAAATAGACATATTGGTTTCACACCAACCAAACTAAGGAAAGATTCAAAGAGGCTACAATACCCTGAAAAAGTAAAGATGATCTTATACATAAAAACTAGGAAGGAATTCTGCTTACTAAAAAATTCCTTAACATTTCTAAAATGAAGTCAGATTTTGATTAATACTTCGAACCCTGAAATTTCAAATGTGCCTGAGATTAAAGGACTCATGAATTGAAATCAAGGAATGGTCATTACTTACTCCCTTCTTAACTACTATAAATACACTAGCACAGAAGTTACAGATGTGAAGTGAGTAACGATTTAAAAAATAATTACAATGATAATTTGCTTGAAAACAGATATAAACAATACCACAACTAACTGTAGTATTTTAGTAGTAAAAAAATATCGAAGCAGAAATGAGCAAGCAATTTTTGGGTTAGTAGATCAAATTTCACAAAAAGCAATCTCTACAAGTACTGATAAAAAATTTCCAAAATCCTGCACAGCATTTATGAATTAGGGTAGTTAATTCATAAATTAAAGCACCTTTTGATTGTTGATAATTCTTTTGATGAAACAGTGAAGATACAATTAAAAACACTTGATTTTTAAAAAGCACAAGGAATCATAAAAAAAAACACCATGATGATCCATCATAAATAAGAGAAAAT
The DNA here is from genome assembly GCA_010016005.3 of Zanna intricata. NCBI lineage: Eukaryota > Metazoa > Arthropoda > Insecta > Hemiptera > Fulgoridae > Zanna > Zanna intricata. Next base: position 15,176 of record JAAAKQ030050599.1, on the reverse strand, counting down.
TTAACCAATTCAATAAACCCTATCTAATCAAACAAGAGAATATGACAACAGTTCTTCCAGGATTGTAAATAAACAGCAAAGATCAATTTGTTCAAGATGCTGATTTTAGTTCCATGTGAATGTCTTCACATAAAAATATATAAATTTAAAAAAAAATCATCATGACTCAAGAAAGAAATTGCCTTTTGCTAGAGCTCTTGGATTAATTTTCTTAATAGTGAATCAGAGTAGTTTTGAGAGCAAAGCAAATAGAGGTTTAAATAAATTGTTTCAAGCCACAAAATAACTTGTTCAAGCGTTAAAGATTTATCTAAATACAGGTATTTTTAAAATGTAGTTAATTCGATATTGCTCTACGGTATCCCCATATGGCAAAAAGCCCTGAAGTGGCAAAAAATCAGTCTTCTGGAAAGAGAGCAGAGACTCATAGCCCTAAGGATATGCTCTGCCAATATTGAACTGTGTCGGCTGAGGCAGCTTTCATTGTAGTAGGGATGCCTCTTATTGAATTGCTCGCAAGGATAAGGTGCGAGACATTGTTGTAGAAAGGTTTTATCAAAATTATTATAACTCCCCATATATATTGAAGTCCACAAAATAAATATACATATGTAACTCATTAAAGTGATAAACATTCTTAAATTTTTATGTTAATAATATTAAAATAGTTGTCTTTGTTGTGTGAAATCATGTCCTTTTGAATTTGGCAGAAAGTTATGGAACCTACTAGAAGCAGTAAGGTTGTATCCTTTTTTTGTATTAATATTTTTATAGAAAAATGAATGTTTGTTTAGCAAATAGAGTAGAAATTAGTAATAGAAGCAAATAGATTTTTCTAGTGTTTTCTTTAAGTACAACGGACAATATATAAGCAAGATGAGGGAAAAGATGATTGGCTCAGTATGTATCGCGGTTAGTTCCGATTGGTAAAACTGCTGTTGTAACAGTGCGAAAATTTAAATTGTATAGATTTTTATATAAATTTTGTTAAGTGTAATTTGAGTATGTTTTTGGGTTAAATAAATTATTGAGAGGAAGTCTGATATCGTATTAGTTATTTACAAATCATTCTCTCACTACAATTGGCGACTGTGGCAGGACTTGAAGAAATAAAATTCATCAAAAATGAAAAAAATTAAAGACTTAACTAAATTGCAATTGAAGCAAATACTTCTACAGTGTTAGTTACCGACTATGGGAGCAAAGGCAGATCTGTTTCTCAGTCTCAGGGAATCAGTTTTGGCGGAAAATGAAAACCCGGATGAGATGCTATTTGACATTGGAGAAACTTTGATCCACGGAGACCCCACCAGTAAGCTTTCAATCATTATTAACTTTTTTAAACGATGTTAGAAATGATATTAAAACTCAAAATTATGGCTCAAATTACAGCTCAAAACGAACAAGTTTGAAATGAAATTACAGTACAAAGTAACAATTTAAAGAGTTAATTAGGGAGCAGGCAGGGAAAACAGAAGAAGCCATCAAAGATTTTAGGAATTTTATGACACACAAAGTTAATCAAGTTAAAGAAAGAATGGCCAAATTAGAGACAGATTTTGGGCAGGCAGAGAAGGTGCAGGCTATAAATAATAGGGTAGGTAAAATTGAAGTAAGTAAGATTATCAGGAGAGAAAAATAAAAGATATGAGACTATAAAAGAACAAATACAGAACATTCTAAGAGCAGGACATATCAAAGAGTCAGTTACATCCATAGGCGGGTCAGATGTCCTAGCGGACCCTAACGTAATCAGGGAAAACCTACCTGTATTTCATAGTAGGCTAGAGGAAGCCCAAAAAATTTTATTAATAATTTAATAGCCTTATTAAGAGGCACTAGTTTATCAGATAAAGTTTTTGTTTATCTGCTGATCCAACAACTAAGGGGCCCAGCTGCTACTTGGTGGCAGAATTTAAGGGGTCTAAATTTAGATTGGAAAGCTTTTAAAGAAGAGTTTTTATTATGATTTAACTCCCCTCAAGTTAAGGCTGCAGTAAACAAGAAATTTTTAACTGAAACTCAGCCTACGGGTATGAGGGCAGGCGCCTTTCTAATTCAAAAACTACAGTTGTATCGGCGCCTACAGTCAGGTAGTAATGGGGATACTGCCTTGCTGTATATTATAGACTTACTTGATGTTAGGATACGGCCCTTGGTAAATGTAGCTCAGCCTAAAACTTTTGATGAGCGACACAATGTAATAAGAAAACTAGAACAGGAACATAAAGCTTCTAAGGGTGAAGAGAATGCGAGAAGGTGTTTTAAATGCAATAAGGTGGGACACTTGAAGAATAAGTGTTCCCAGAAGGAAAACTAGAGTGGGACCTGTCTGAGCTGGGGAGGGCTGGTCCTGCATGCTTAGATATTCCCCAGACCAAATTTAAAAATATTAGTAATTCTCATAGAAGTAGGCTGGGGAGGAACGTGGCGGCCAGATAGTTAGTACGCAACACCAGCTCCGCCCAGCCATCCAATGAACTGTTAAAGATAGAGCATTAACCTGCATTTTAGATACACAGGCTAGTGGTTCATTTGTTAGTAATAGGATTTTAAGTTGCCTCCCAGCAATTAAATCCTGCAAAAACAGCCAGGTCAGTAGTGCAGTGGAGAATATGAAATACAACATTTTAGGCCAAACAGTCTGAAAAGCTAGGTGTTCCAGTTTGGATATAGAAATGAATGTAGATATAATTGATAAACTTCTACCAGATTTGATGTTAGGGCATGACTTTTTAGAAAAATACTGTTCTATTATAGATTATACAGCACATGAAATTCTTATTGGAGCAGATCATAGGAAGAGAGTAGCCTGGTACAATGGTGACATAGTAAAGACCATAAGATAACCAACTGAAGCAGGTATATATAATGAATGTATTTAACATAGGGGCCCTTCAGCCAGAACAAGATGATATACTTAACAGAATTATTAAAACAATATCCAGAAGTAATAACTGATAAGATTGGTTTTACACATACAGTTAAACATATAATAGTATGTAATTATTATAGTCCTCTTAAACAGAAGGCCTATCCTATGAATCCAGATAAATGTTTTCTGATTAAAAAGATACAAGATCCCGGGTTCGAATCCTGGTCAGGCATGGCATTTTTCACACACGCTACAATTCATTAATCTCATCCTTTGAAGATATACCTTAATGATGGTTCCGGAAGTAAAAAAAAAAAAAAAATACAAGAAATGGAAAGCCAGGGCTTGATTGAATGATTGAACCATCACAATCTGGTTGGGCATCACCAGTTGTCCTACCTAAGAAGAAGAATGATGAGTATCACCTCTGTGTTGACTATAAAAAGCTAAACAGTAGAATAATAAGCGATGCCTACCCAATACCTGATTTAAAAGATATGTTAAGAAAGGTGAATGGTGCAGCCATCTTTAGCACCATAGATTTAAATTCAGGTTATTGGCAGATAGAAGTAGAAGAAAAATCTAGACCATTAACTGCTTTTTCAACACCTAGAGGATTGTATCAATTTAAGGTAATGGCGTTTGGATTAAAAAATGCTCCTGCTACTTTTATGAGTCTTATGGATGAAGTATTATCTGGATACATAGGTGAATTTTGTCAAGTATATTTAGTTGATATTTTAATTTATAGTAAAGATTTTAATTTATATTTGTTGCACCTGGCTAAGATATTAGAACAATTAAAAATACATGGTTTAACATGTCAGATTAAGAAATGTAATTTTGTTGCTCCAAAAGTAAAATATCTGGGACATGTTCTGACAGCAGACGTGCTGGAGAGGCAACCTGGGAAGAACAAGGCCATAGAAGAGATGGTATGACCTCGTACAAGACATCAAGTCCATCAATTCCTGGGGACTTGTGGATGGTACAGTGGCTTTGTACCCCATTATGAAACAAGAGCCACTCCACTGACAGATCCGTAACATGACAAAAAATTTTTTAAATAGACTGAAAAGGAAGAAAAGGCCTTCCAAGATATCAAGAATGCTATATGCCATGCTCCTTGACTGGCACACCCAGATCTGTACTGAGAGATGTACCTGCAAACTGATACAAGTGATTTAGGACTAGGCGCAGTCTTATTTCAGGAAAGACTGAGAGGAGGAAGGGATATTGTAGAATATGCTAGCTGAAAACTTCAGCCTGCAGAGAATTACTGCACAGCAGAAAAAGAAGCGTTAGCTGTGGTATGGGTTGTAGTAAAGTTTTGGGGCCATCTGGAAGGGAAGAAATTTAAGCTGTATACAAATAACTCTGCACTTTTAGATTAATGTGCTGGTCAATATTACAGATTTCAACTTCAAAGTGTTTCAGATACCTGGAACTTCAAACCAAGCAGCTCTCTCTTGCAACCCTGCCTGCGACCCTTCTTCAGAAGGAGCTTTGCCTGAAAGAGAAGTTCCTGAACCAGTGACAATGACAGAAATACAATCAGTTCTAATGGCTATAGATAAATAAATGAAGAAACGGAGAAACAATACAAAAATGACAAAGGGAAGACTCTGATTGTAAGGTCATGATCTCATGTCTTAGTAACCGTGGGGCTAACTCAAGGGCGTTCTGAAGGCTTTCAAAATGTGTTACAAAAACATGCGACTGGAGAAGGGATTTCTTATAATGTCTCACAATCTTCTGACCAGAAACACATTATTGTAGTTCCAAGGTCTAATATTAAATATATACTTAATAATTTTCATGACAATGCTGATGCTGGTCATCCTGGTTAAGAACAAACATACAACTCTATCCGTCACCGATTTTTCTGGGTAGCTATGAGAAAAGAGATTCCACTTGCCACCTACATCAAGGCATGGCCCATTTGTTCATGAATTAAAGTGACTAACAAGAAGGCAAACACTGCATTGCGCGGAAGACAACCACATCAGCCATGAGAAGTGATTGCAGTGAACATTATGGATCCCTACCCCAGAACATCTCAGGGTAAAACAAACATCCTGGTAATCACAGATTTGTTTACCAGATGGGTAGAGACTTTTGCTATACCACAGGCTACAACAAGTCGGATACTACAGCTTCTGCAGACAGAGGTCTTAAGTTGATATGGATACCCAAGGTGTCTTTTATTGGACAGTGGCAGCCAATTTACATCCAGGCTTTGGAAGCAAACTCTATCTGAATGGGTATTGAACACTGGACATCTCCAATCTACCATCTGAGCGCCAATCCTACAAAACGGTGAAACCAAGAGCTAAAAAGAATACTGCAAATTCATTTGGCTGGTCAAGAGCATAAGAAATGGGATGAAATTCTACCCCAATCTCTTATTACCCTTAGACAGCGCACCAATCGCATCACTGAGTACTCACAAGCTGAACTATTCCTGGAGCGACCTATTCATCAGATTGGTGATTGGAATCTATTGGCTGTGAGCAATAATGATGACAAGAAAACTCAGCAGTGGCATCAAGAACAGCAGCAACGTGGCCAAAGCATGCAGGCTGAAGCACCAGAGCGTTCCCGTAGACAAGCTGAATCCATGGATGTCAAAGAAAAAGATAAATACCAACCTGGTCAACTGGTCATAACATGAAATTATGCTCTCAGCAACAAGTCTCAAGGCTTCCATGCTGGACTGGCACCCAAGTGGTTGGGGCCTTTCAACATCAAGAAGAAGCTTGGGCAAGGTGTCTAAGAGCTTGAAACGATTTCATAGATGAAGTTTCATGCTGTAGTGTTAAAGCTGTTATCCCAACTTTTGCGGCTAAATAACAGTGCTAAGACTGACATTGTGGTCACAGATAGCCCAGCTTCATCAAGGCATGGGTACAACCTCCAGCCAAGATAGACACTAAGTTAGGTTTAGTATTTGTTTTTAAGTAACATTAAATGTTAAGTAATGTTTTTTTATATATATTTTGTCATTTGAGTAAGAAGTGTTTAGTAATTATTGTAAAGAGTAATTGTTTGTAATTGTTTAAGTTGAGTTTAAGTGTGCGAATGGTGTATGTATGATAAGATTGTGTGTAGTGCCTGTGTATTGAGGGGTGTGATTGAGATATTGCTATGGTAGTGACATCATATTTGTGTGTTTTGATGTTAATTAAGAGTGTTAGGTAGTGGGCCAAACGCATTCAATATATATTAGGGGTTATGTAGGGGAGAATTGATGTAATACACAGATTTTTATCTATATTATTATAACTCTCCATATATATTGAAGTTCACAAAATAAATATATAACTAATTAGAGTGATAAACATTCTTAAATTTTTATGTTAATAATGTTATATAATAATATTTCATATTGCTGTTAATAATATTAAAATAGTTCAATCTTCGTTGTGTTGAATCATGTCTTTTCAAATTTGGCAGAAAGTTATGGAACCTACAAGAAGCAGTAAGGTATCTTTTTTTGTATTAATATTTTTATTGAAGAATGAATTTTTGTTTGGCAATTTGAAATTGACAAAGTTTAGTTTAGTAATTAATGTAATTATTTATTTTGTCTCAAATTGTATTTATAAATAGAGTAGAAATTAGTAAAGAAGCATATAAATTTTTCTATTGTTTTCTAGAAGTACAACGGACAATATATAAGCAAGACGAGGGAACAGATGATTGGGTCAGTATGTATCGTAGTTAGTTCCGATCAGTGACACTTCTGTTGTAACTGCGCGAAATTTTAAACTGTTGTATAGATTTTGTTAAGAGTAATAAGAGTTTATTTTTGGGTTAAATAAATTATTGTGAGGAAGTTTGATATCGTGTTAAGTTATTTACGAATTATTCACTCACTACAACATATGCCAGAACAAATAAAAGGAAAGTTTATGACTTGCTTTTGGAGAGATGACAGGGTCATTGGGATGCCTCAATGACTGTGCCTGGACTTTTCATCTGATCAGGGAGATCAAGCTGTGGGTCTTGAGGGGATTTGGTGAGCTTGGTTACAGCTCACACAGTTCCTGAAAGTTTATAGCTGTTTTGCCAGTACTTATTTTGGTTTAGAAATCTGAGATTAACATGTTAACATACTGCGGCGAACCTGATGACATGGAACATGTAGTGTTTCACTGTCTGTATGGAATGATCATCACCGATTGGGATCACAGACTCCTGAGAACATTATTCCAATGATGTTACAAGCTGAGAGCACATGGAACTCTATTTCTGGTCTAACTTGCTTAAAATCAGCAACAAGGAATCAGAGGAGAGGACTGTTATCCATCAACCTAGGTGAAGAAAACAACTGGAGAGTGAGGGGATGAAGGACAGCTTCCAGTGGAGCCGTCATTTGACCGTGCTTGTAGAGGGCGGTGATGATGCATGGGGACTCTGGTGTCCCTGAGCTCAAAGGCACCTCATGGGACTGAATAATGCTTAATTGCAGATCTAATCCCAGGAGGGCAGGATTAGTGAGATAGGAGGTTTAGTTGGTAGGGTGCAGGCACACGAACACACTTTTAATAACATCTTACAGGACCTAAAAAAAAGAAGAAAAAAAAGGTATTTCTAAATTGGTTATAATAACCAAAAATAATAAAGGATTAAAAATACTTAAAACTAAGGCTATCATTTTTAATAAGGAAAAAAATAAATAAACAGAATCGTTTGATACAACACTGAATATAGTATATCTTCAAGTTTCATTTACAATTCAATGTGGCTATCACATGTGTTTGTAATTCATTTTGTTCAATATGGCTATCCTTTGTAAGAAGGCAGATGACCCATCTGTAATCAGTTTCCTGCCAAATCCTATGAAATTTATCTTCACATATGGTGAGAACTGTTTGAGTTAATTGGTGCTACAGCTCGTTGACATATCCTGGAAGCGGACAAACAGTGTTTTTAACACACAGAGTTAAAGAGAAGTCCACTAGAGTTAAATCAGGGGATCGTATGGCCAGGAAATTGTTTCACCATGACCAACCCAAGTCAGCACTTTGCTATTTAGATACATGACAACTGCAGGATGATAATATAGTGGTGTGCCATCTTTGTGCCCACATCCATAGATTTCCATAGGCAAATCCTGTACATATCCAATTGTGTGTCACGGATTCCATTCACTCCATACCTGAACATTATGTCAATTCACTTTACTACTGGTATGGAAGGTTGCTTTGTCAATGAACACAATTTTATTAAGATAATTATCTTTCAATCTCAATTTCATTTAACATGTTTATACAAAACTGAGTTTTTTTATCACCTCCACTGAAATCTTGCATCAGTTGTAATTTATGGTTTAAATTTGATTATGCATACTGTAACTTTAAGAACTGTAAACAACGGAACCATAATGGTGCCGTTGATTTATTTGGAAAATTAATGAATGTCTGCAGCATTTGTTCAGTTGCTGCTTCAGAAACTGAAGGTTTACTCTGATCTGGCATCCTATATGATACTGGACCTGTTTTAATGAAACAATTGTACCATGCAATAACAGACTGTCTTTGAGGTGGTTGCTTATGAGGTACATTTGAGGTGGTGTGATAATTAGTCGTGAATTGTCTCCGATTGATATAGCCGATTTAGATTCATGAAACCATAAACAACACTGATCACACTCTACACAGGTATACAACTCTATAATGACTGATAAAATTACACATTTACATGTAAACACAAGCGTGGATGTAGGGAAATTACAGCATTAGGCAGGAATGATACTTGAAGATATACTGATATACTATTTGGTGATGTATCAAACAATTCTGTACGTTATTTACTTTTTTCATTGTTAAAGGTTCCTTTTGTATAACTAATTTAGAAATATTCAATAATTTATTATTCTTATTATATTTACAATCAAGGGGAGACTATGTTTCAATGACATCAATGATGTTAGCATGAGAGACAGCAAATGTATGTTGTAATCATGATTAATGTAAGAGTGAGACATGTACTAGTTTTCACATTTTTTTGTGAAAGTTATTTATCTATATTTTAATTTATATAAGTAATAATAATAATAAAAGTGGCCTACCAACATTTTTTTATGTACATAATGTAGGAAATAAACTAAATAATATTTATTTTTATGACGTACTGAATGAAAAAATTAAAAAGATGAAGGAAATTCTGAGCCTAGTACACTATTCCATTGATATTATACAATGAATGAGCCAGCAATACCTCAGATTTTATATTATCAAAGTACGAATACTTAATTAGTATAGGTATCAAACCAAATATTGCATCAAATTAAGATGCACATCTCTAAACAAATTTCTTCAATCTGCAAAGAAAATGGGAACATAAGATGGTTTTTTTTATGATATTCAAAAAAAATTATTGTATATTCATATACCTACCCTAAAGTCTGTAGATTTGTTTTCTTTACAGGTAATTTCTAATTATAATATGGTCTGAAAAAATTTTGATTAAATATAAATGTACAAGTGTATGTTGCTATCACTAATTCATTAAAACAAAATATAAAAGAGTAGCACTTACTTCACTGCCTTGGCTCCATATTCCTTAATTAGTAACTGAATATAACAATTCATCTAGGCTAATTCCATCAGTTACCTTAGGAATTTCTTACACCACCTCTCATCCATTCTTTGCCATTCCCTAGACTCTTGTACTGTCCACTTTGTAATTCATAACCCATTTTATTGTTACTCAATTTCTTCATGCTATAATAGAGAGCATAAAATGAAGTATAAAAAATGAAATTCAAGAAAGTTCTCATCCTAACAAAGAAAACAAGATTATTCAGAAATTTTTATTATTTTTCAAACACAACTTTCAATTTCATACATTTAGACCATTCTTTTAAATAATTTAGATTTTTAATAATTTTTTACTTTTAAATAACATCAGTATAAAGTGATGTCCGATTGTGGAAAACATGCAGTTGTCTTGGTTTTGACCTCCTAATTGGAAGTGAATCTTCAATTAGTGAGCCAAATCTTTAGGTTCTGGAAAAAGAAGTAATCATTGGGAGCCAAATCCATGGACTGTGAAACATAGTTAGCACTGTGAAGCATGGGTAATAGTTTTGCAGCAGTTATCTAAAATATGCATGGATATGTATTTTCATAGTGAAATACCACTTTCTTTTTGACAAAATATGGATTTACTCTGATCAACACCCTTCAATCAAATGAGTGGTGTAGCAAACACTTCTCTGTGGTGATCCTGCATTTTCCAAGTTGTTTATCAGTACCACCATGAGGATCCTAAATAAATATACCTAAAAACTTTTCCTAAAAATGGAACCATTCACTTCAAATAGGATCAGGTGAAAATGTGCCGAAGTGAATGGTTCCATTTTTCATTACATGTAATGATGAATCCATATTTCATCTGTTACAATAAAGTGTTAAAGAAACTGAGTAGAATCAATTTAGATAAGTTTAAACACTCTTGGAAGTGCTCAGTCTAATGTATTTTTGGCAGATTTAAATAAATGTGGCAGCCTTCGAACAAAAAGTTTTATACCTAAAACATCAAGATGTTTACAAATGAAAGCAAACTTGCATGTCTCTTCAAACTGATCATTTATATGGTACTACGGATTTTTGTGACAATTTAGTTGGTCATAGTTTAGGACATCCTAAGCAATCATCATCTTGAATAAATGTATGATTACATTTAAATTAAGCAGCCCACTTTTTCACAACTGAAAATGATGGGAAAAATCCTTCAAAGTGTTATCTAACTCTTTTGTATGTCTGTTGGGGGTTAAATCTTTTAAATCAAAGAACTTTATCAGAGTTTAAACTTCAATTTTATCTATATTTCAGGAAATGTCAAAAGTTGTTTGCTTTACTCACTTGCCACAAATAAGCAACTAAAAGCATGTATGTGAAACAGTGTACCATCTAAAGGCTCAAACTTGACAAATATCACAATCATTACGTTGTACTTGCACCATCTTTATGTCATGTCAAGAACTTTCCATATGAACGTAGTAAAAAGCTTTCAGTTTTTATAATTATAATAAATTCCTTTATTTTTATCTATAAATCTTCACTGAACTATCAATAGCCTGTATGATTTTGTCCCAATACTTTACTAAAAAAAATGATTATTCATACTGAATGGTTTAGTAGTTCAATCAGATACTTTCCATTTCACTCAATTCTGGGCAAGCGAGTTCCTTTGGAAAATTTGAGTGTGATCTTGGTGGGTCTTTATGTTTGGCCTGTTCTTTACCACATTGTTTCCATAGATATAGCTCAAGCTTGTAGATTCATTCCAAGGATGTAGTCTGCCTACTCAGTGTCTACACACAAATCAGTTTTGTAAATTATGGTGAACAGTTTTGTGAGTTATGGCTTTCTGTGGAGAAAGCTTGGGGGTCAAGATTAAAGTTAAGGTTAGTGTTACAAATTAAGAGTACTGTAGTGAGAACTAAACCTAAATAGTAACCTAATCTTAATAGTCGGATTTGAAGTCAGCCACTGAAGATGATAGACAGTGTTCTTTGTAGTGATACACATTATCAATAGCAGAGCTTCTCTTTGTAGTGACTACATTTCTGTTTAAATATAAATCTGGCCAAGTGCCCTACAAGATGATAAGTATTGCCATACCTTGGAAATTTATCTCTAACCTTCCTCCACATAAGTCTAACCCTAACTCTAACCTAAACCCTCCAACCTCTCTCCACAGATTAGCAACTGAATTGGACACAACTAATTGCTAACTGACTGCAGTACTCACAATGCAGCATGAACTGACATTGCACAGGTCTTCTGCTACCCAAACCTGCATTATGACATCTAAATTTAGTGTTTTCCTGCTCCTAAACAGAAGAAATATTAGTAATATCTTACTAAGATATTAAGGTAATGAAAAAATTGAAGGTGAAGTAATTGCTCGGAATTATCAGGATCAAAAACAACATGGATGATAATCCATAACTGCACATGCAATACACATACTACACACATATATTACACATGCATGCACATATATTACAATACAGTGACAGTACCTTTAACTTCACTACTGTATAATTACAACTGATAAATGTCAGGGATATATGGCAGTTTTTGTATCATTTTTGCTCAAATGTAGCACTATATTAGTTACAATCCATTTTGACCTACTGCTTCAACTATTAAATCTTCATTTATAAATGAAGCAGCTCTCATTATAACATTTTCGTACTTGTAATGGTAACTAATAAGCAACTGGAAGAGGTGGAAAATTAATTAGAAAATAATATATAGATTCTTTCTAGTTTTGATCTCACCTGTACATCTAATGATTACACAAACTTATTTCATGTATGGATAATGTCATGTCACTTTTTTTGTTGAAAAGAACAGAATAACGAAGGAAACAAAAAGTGTAACACCAAATATCAACAACATTATCCACATATTCTGTAATCTTGTAATCTTTTGGTCCAACATGGTTTTGGTTTTCCCCAACACAGTGCAGTAAACAAAATTACACGTTTTAATAATACCCCAGCGAAGTACTATTTTCCACCAAACTTGTTCAACAACACACAAGTAAATTATTTATTAGAATTAAAATATTTTAATCACTTTTTGAACTAATCATCATTATTATAACTTTACATAACATGTAGTTGTATATTTGAAGTTACTTATTAAAATCCTTCGTTTGTTTATGTTTATTGAGTATTTGTTGCATCTAAATTCATGTTTGCCAAACACACTGCTACCATGATATGTAATCAATAAAAACTACCCACACAAAAAGTCGAAATCATATGTTTACTGTAACAGCAGTTATAGAATCAATTACGCTACAAGTAAATTATCATATGGTGAGTATGACTTTTGGAACAAAAATATCAGTAGCCTGCAGCATGTAAATAATATTTAAGGATGTAATTAGCACTATCAACATCCTTGGTGATAGTGGTGGCGTCTCAGTATTTTATCCGTAAGTGCTGGGTTCGAATCCCGGTCAGGCATGGAATTTTCACACGCTACAAAATTTTCATTCATCTAGTCCTCTAACATTATTTTTTTATTACCTCCGGAACCACTGCTAGGTATTACATCAGAAGATGAAGATGAATGATGTATAGCGTGTGTGAAAATGCCAAGCCTGACCGGGATTCGAATCCTGAATCTCCGGATGAAAGCCGAGACGCTACCACTCACACCACGGAGGCCGGACAACTCGTCCTCTGAAGCAATACCTAACGGCGGTCTTGGAGATTACAAAAAAATATTTATGTTATTAGAATTCAACAATAAATAACAAAATTAATCAAAGGATTTAAATAGGATACTAACAGTTGGGGTACTAACTTGAAACATGACATGAATGATACGCTTAAATAAATTTCTGCTAAGAAGGGGTTTTTTTACGGCTTACCCTTGGTGCATTGAATGCTTATTGATGTAGAAGATAAGTAGAAATAATAGGAGCTTTCCTAAGACTTAGAGCTGTCCTAAATACAAAATTTCAACATTCTATGGCAAATCTTTTTTAGTTATGCGAGGTAAGTACGTACATACGCGCGTACAAAAGTCTAGTAAAAATGTATTCAGGAATGGTCAGAATGGATATTTCCGTTGAAATCTGAAAACCGACATTTTTCGCGATTACAATACTTCCTTTATTTCGTACAAGTAAGTAATAGATCATAATAGCCAGTAAAATATGGTATCATTAGAAAGTACATCTATATTTATGATTTTATGTTCACAATTGGTAATCATTTTATTATTTTAAAACTCTTATTATACTGTTGAATAAATTATTAAAGTTTTAAAACTTACTGATCAAGATCATTGACTTCTGAGTGTTTAAATAGAGTTAAATCAACTTACTTTACTTTACAAAACTCTTGATTAATACATAGCTTAACTTTGGATATTAAATCTTCTGAGTATGGCAATAATTTTATAATTAATAATAATGGGGTTGCAAGAATGATCGAGATGTTTCGCGATGAATGGGAAGATACAGAGCCTAAGGCAAGACAAACTACTAGTAGCCGGCCTCCGTAGCGGAGTGGTAGCGTCTCGGCCTTTTATCCGGAGGTCCCAGGTTCGAATCCCGGTCAAGGATGTGTGGCCTGTGGTGATAGCAACGGTGGCTACACAGACATCGGTAATGATTAAAATTGCGGCCACTCGGACTGAGGATGATTGCGTCGGTCCGAGGGCTCGAGTCGGTGTAAGGAAGGCACTTGAGTGTGGAGTTGATGACGACAACCTGCCTCGATTGATCCTCCAACGGTGGCGAAAGGGTGTTTTTACCTCTACTGATGTAGTGAAGGATGTTCATTGATCTTGAGGGAATTGCGTGGATACCTTATCTGGCTGCTGGTACAGATCATTTGGAGGCAATCTCCTTTGTTGTAGTAGATATAATAATTCTATTCGATATCTTATAGCATTTCAAAAAAAATTTTCCAGGAACAAGTTGAAGCTTTCTACTTTTTGATAATGCTTTACTTTGTCCACCCCTTGGAAAATATTTTTTTAATATTAATGAAAAAGATAAATTTTGGATTTCTGCTTTCTAATGAATTTTTATTAATACAACAAATGGTTTAAGGAGGTAATTATTTACATTATATCTGTTTACAAAAACAGATATTGCTGTGAAATTTTTTTTTTGTGTTTTATTAACTAATTTGTTTTTCTTAAGATGTTCCGTAAAGAATTATATCCACTGCAAAGTAGTTATAATAAAAAAGTCACGATTAATTTATTATTTAATACATTCTTCATAATTTGTGAGGTAAAGTTTTTGTTGTGTTTTAATATTATAAGGTAAGCTGTTTTGTTTTGTAATTCAAGCATGAAGCCATTATTGTTGTACAAGATATATATTAAAAATACATTGTTAGTCATCAGTCTCATGGAGGTAAAAAAGAAATCAATTTCTTTTAAAATGTTATGATTCACTATTTCAGTTATTCATATTGGGCTTGGTCTGCATCAGTGAGGTTTTTAGGATTAGTTCCAAACTTATGTTTCCTGTTCTTAAATAGTGATCATAAATTCAGCATCATATTTCACAGTAAAGTGGATTTTTGACTGTAAATTGTTTCACCCCTGTTTATGATAATTTTGATTAAAAAAAATTACAATAGAACTCTGTAATCAGTTTTAAAATTTGTTAGCAATTTTGAGGGTATTTGTTCTCTAACCTGAATTAGTTCAGTAGGTTGTGAGACTTAGCCGGCCTCCGTGGCAGAGTGGTAGCGTCTCGGCCTTTCATCCGGAGGTCCCGGGTTCGAATCCCGGTCAGGCAT
>JAAAKQ030050577.1:0-16286 GCA_010016005.3 Zanna intricata | reverse complement strand
CAATTCGTTCATCTCATCCTCTGAAGATATAACCTAACGGTGGTTCCGGAGGTAAAAAAAAAAAAAAAAAAAAAAAAGTAAAAATTTCCATGAAACATCCATGGACAGCCCAAATTTCCCACAAAACAATATTCACCTGTTTGAACATATTCTGCTCCCATGTCCACAGGTACCAGATTTAGCACCCAGCGATTACTTCCTACTCACAAACCTGAAGAAATGGGTCACTGGATGAAAATTCACTTCAAATGATTAAGTCAAATCATAATTGACTGAGAGATAATTGCTCACTTTGCAGAGTTGGATAAATTATACTATTCTGAGGATATTAAAAAATTAGAAAGCTGTTGGTCTAAATGTATTGAATTAACAGCTATATTGAAAAATAAAATTCTGAAATATCTTGTGTTTTCTTTACAGGCCAAGAATTTTCTGAACAACCCTTGCATGCACATAGCTACAAACACTAAAAAATTAACTATGTACAAAAAATAAAATGTTCTATAATATAACTGTAAAAACCATCCATGAGAATAAAAAAAAGAAGATATATTAGTAACTATTAAAACAAAAAACGGGAATTCGTACTTTTCTACGATTTAACTTGAAAACAAATATTAGAAAATTTAGAAAGCCTACATTATTCAGTACAGTAAATAAGTAAACGATGTCTACCAATTACAATTTTGTTTGAACTAGCAACCATTAGATTCTGAGAAAGAAAACTTGTTACTATTCTAATGTAACTATATAGACTATTAAAATTATTTACATAGGGTTTGGGCATCTAAATTATTATCATGTCCTGCAGTTATAGGAGGTCTGGATTATATTACTGAATACAAGAACTGTTTTTTTTTTTTCAATCTAGGATAGGTTATAAAAAAAAGACAAACTGACATAAAATGATTTTGTTACTAGAAGTTGAGTAGTATCAAACTTATTTTTCTACATAACTGTCAAAATGATTGAGGGATTTGTCGTATCGTGACACCAGCTTTCACATGCCCTCTTCAAAAAAGTTTGCCGCTAGTGAGGTAAGGTATGTCTTAACAGCCTCCTGAAGTTCTTCGTTGGTGGAGAAGTGTTGTCATACCATGCCTTCAATTCTCAAAAGAAGTGAAGTTCCTTTTTGCGATTCAACATCATAGCCATAATATACTGATAATTATTTTCAACCATTCAGAATCAGAAATTACAAAGAGTACAATAAGTGGTACAGGTAACTGATATCAAAACAGGTACTAAAACTTTTGTTGATCAAATATTTGTACAATGTACACAGACAGGTGAAAAATGATAGATGTCTACAAAATTCAATATGCATGCAACAATCGCACAGAAAATGCTATGCTGAACAATTACGTGAATTTCTATGGCACCATTGATCTTTTTCCTGATGTCAATCCACTTAAAAAAATTTTCCATGATATTAGCAGTTGTTGGCCACTTCAATGGATAAGGGTATATTTTTCAAAATTAATAAGTATTACATCTAGCAGGAGTTAAGATTTTAAGAGGGGGTAATTAATGGAAAAATACAAAAAAAAAATTCATGAATACTTACTTCAATAACATTAGAAACAAGATATGGTAGAGTTTTATTCACTTTAATCTTTTCAGTATTTTCTTTAATTTTATCAGTCTGTGCCTGCAACTCATGAGAAATATGCATAACTTCACTTTTCATAATTTTGATTTCATTATCAAGCAGACGAGTACGACTAACTACTTCATCTGTGGACATTCGTAACACTTCTTCTCCCAGAGATTCCTAAAAGTTGGAAAAAGATTTTAATTAATACAAAATCAAATCTTAAATATGATTTAAGATTTGATTTATATATGTTTCTGGAGGTATAGGATATAGTTGAATTATTCAGAATTTCAAGCGGTTAAAGAGTTATTATCATCAATTATATGAAAGGAATGTTGGTAAAAATTCAGACAGGAATGTGTTTCTCAAATTTTCTGTTATATCAAGGATAACATTTCAAAAATACATGTGCAAGAGGTGCTTGATAAGTCAAGAGAAGACACTTTGAATAAATTGTTGAAGACATTCTTAGTTTTCCGTTATCACTGCTAAGAAAGTGGAGTGAGTTTCAGTCAGAAAAATTCAAATTTTGTTGTTTATGAGTCATTTCAATCAATCAAGCACTGCAATTGTGAAAGATGAAGAATTTAATATGGTGATAAAATATTATTTATTAAAGGGCAAAACCAAACACGAGATTGAAGCCAAACTGAATGATTATTAATTTTATATAAATATTTACAAATATGAAAACTGTCCTCTAGATGGTGTAGGTATTGATAACACAATACAGTCAACAGTTTGGCCTCTGTCAGGTTGCCACTGATGCAAATGCCTTGGCAGACATTTGCATCATAATATTGCAAATATTATTATGATGAATATTATAATATTTAAATGAAAACATAAAAAAAAAAAAAAAATGAGTACATTTGATGAAGAAGATGATCTTTCTTACAAAGGCAATCACAGACTCAGTGAATGTAACTGCAAAATTCTTCCTATTTGCTAGACTTTGCCTCTTTAAAATTATGTTTTCAAACATGAAGAAATAATTTCCTAGAAAAAGATTTACTGTAAAATAGTGAAGTAACTGCTCCAAAATCTTCGTTTTTTGAAGGCAGATTGTATAAAACATGCCATAAAGCCAAGTTCAAAAAAGTTGAGCAACATTAAATTAAGTGTGTAGCAGTTTTTAACTGAGATAATGTTGAGAAATAAAACAGATTTTTCAAGAAAATTATATCTTCTTTATTGGAACATATTATTTTTGTCAGGTCATAATGTACTCTGAGTTATGACCAGACAAATCGATTCAGTGTTTTATTTACTGTAGTAAGTTTAAATTTCATCTTTTTCTTAAAAAAATGTTGTATTTAAATCTTCATAAAGCAATACAGTTTATTAATTATTACAAAACCAATATAAAAATTTATTAATATAACAAAAATATTAACATACAGAAAAAATTTCAAATTATCATAATACTGAACATCATAAATAAATAATAAATATATATTTTTTATATGTATTAATATTTACACATATTATTTATATTCTATATAATAAATTATATTGAATAAGATGTACGATAGTAGAATATACATAAATTAATCTTCAACAAAGTTGGAAATTGTCAAAGGGTCATTCCATATCAATCAATGAAAAAAAAATGCACTCTCAGATTCATCCAGTAATTCAAATAAAATTTAGAGGTTTGGCTCTACCCTGTGAAGTGATGCAAAAAAAAAATTTTATCAGATTTTTCAATCACTCAGTTTTTTGTACAGGATCCCCCAAAAAAAGTAAAAAATTCAAAAAGCAAGGTTTGGGCAATTACAAAAGAATAAATTTCTCAGCTTCTATAATAGATAGTACTTATTTTTTAAAGCTCTTGGAATGGGGTTTCATATGATACTTGACAAGATTTTGGGATATTAAGATTTCAAGGTCACCAAAAACATTATTTGACCTTGAATATAATGAAGTGTACCTTTATTTTAATTTGAACAAAATTATATTTTTCCCTACTAATGTGTTGTACATGGGTAAAATTTCATAATGGGATTCAATGAGATCATGTTAAAAATAATTTTGTACAGCAGAATATTCTAATAATTGTTTCCCTTATGTGGAAATTGCTAACTGAGATTTATTCAATAAAAACCCTCCCCTTCCAGTTTCTAGACTAGGTCACTTGATGAGACAGAAGAGTAGCATGTCATGAAATGTACTCCTAGTGCCACCAAAACAATGTACATGTTTTATCCTGTTCAGACAAGTAAAGTAATATTTAGTCTGGATCATGGAACAGAATATTTTTCTGTTCCATGATTTGGAACATTAGATTCAGTGGTGTACTCCCAAAGAGGATTGTTCATATCGACAAAATGATAAAAAAAAACTACTATTTTCAATCACTCTTTGTTAACTAAGCTTGTCTTTCTCTACGTGTTTGAGTTTTATGACTAATTCCTTACAGTCTGGACCAGAATGGAACCATCAACTTCTACAGTTTCCAGTAAAATGTACTATTACAATCCACTTAAAATGTCAAGTCGTAATTCTTCTAAGAAAAACCTGCAAAGCGTAGGCAAGAACGTAATGTGAACATTTACTTTTCTTAAACAAGGTTATACAATTAGTGATACTTGCCACAAACAGTTAGGAGCATCAATTAAAAATAATGCTGAAGAATCTATTTCTGATGAATTTTAACAATTAGATCCTTTGCATTTCTCAGAAAAAGATGAAACTGTAAATGCTCTGAAAATTAATCGCCTATACAGAAAAAAACGACTATGCGAGAGAAAATACCATCAGGAAAAATTTAAGGAAACAGCGATAGTGTTCAAAAGCAAAATATTAAACATGAATTCAGATTCTGAACAAGATACTACTTCTCTCTTCTCTGTCCGTGAAATTATCAATCAATTAAGGAAAAATTTAATATTACAGATGATCAAGATGCAAATATTGGTAATGCTCTTTGAAAGCTGTACTTTAAAAGGAATTCAAGATAAATTTGGAATATCACACTAAACTGCAAGGAAAGCTAAAAGCCTGGTAAACGAAAAAGGAATCATGTCTTGTCCTGATCCTAAACGTGGTGGAACATTTTTTAAACAGCAGAAAAAGTAACTGATCTAGATTCTGAAAAGATTCTATTTCACTTACGAAAAATCTAAGATGAGAGCATATTCAGAAAGAATTAATTTTGTGCAATCTCTGAGAAGCTTTTGCATTGCTTAAACAGAGGTACCCACTACTGAAAATAGGATTTTCAAAATTCTGTGAACTCAGGCCCAAGTAATATGTTCTTGCATGTACCAGTGGAACCCATAGTGCTTGTTTATGTACAACGCATCAAAACGCAAAACTTATGGTTATGCATTATAGAATGAAAGAACTGATAGAAGGTGATAAACCAATTAATTCTTACAAAGATATTATGATGTATGTAGTCTGTGCTAATCTAACTGAAGCTCACTACTTTGGAAATTGCAAGAATTGACCTTTGTTTGAAGAAATCAAGGGAAATACTGAGAAAGTTTTTGAGCTCAACTGCATTGAAAGCATCATCTACAAACAGTGATTACGTTAAAAAGAACATCTCTTCGAGGGATGTTCTCATCGAGAACATCTCATCTCGACATCAAAAACCGATTATCTTATCAAGAAATGTCTTGACATTAGTCAAACTTAATTAAGATTTATCAGTATACTTTTTGAAAAATTTCTGAACCTTTTTTAACACTCATTTCTTGCTAGTAACATTCCAGTTACCTCACCCATCTGAAGCAATCTCTGAAAGAAGATGAATATCTTGTGATCTGTGACTTTGCTGAGATATATTTATTCATTCTCCAGGATGCAGCCCAAGGTTTCCACTGGAAAAACACACAGGTAACAGTTCACCCTTTCACAATCTGCTTCCAAGATCCAACAACAAAAACATTGATGCATACATCTCTTGTCATGATTACTGACTGTCTCACACATGACACAATAGCAGTGCACCTTTTTCAAAAATATTTAATTGGTTTCATGCAGTCTCATTTTACACAAAACCAAGTATGTTTATTGCTACAGTGATGGTGCTGCCTCTCAGGACAAAAGAAGGCTCAATTTTTGCAACCTCTGTTACCATGAATCAAACTTTGAGATCAAAGCAGGGTTAATTTTATTAATTCTAAACAATATAAATTATTACCTTAATTACAAGACTAAACTTTATCAATGTCAATTGCCAAATAAAAATTCATTCTTTAGTAAAAATAATAATTCAAACAAACATACAGCTTTACTGTTTACAGTAGAATCTCGTACTTTCTAGAAAGTTCGAAATCTGATTACACATAATAAAGACTGAATTATTTAAATACTATTAACATACAAATGAAATAATATCAACAAATTATTATTATTTAATATAGGAATGAAATAATATTAACAAAATATCATTATTAAATATTATTATCATAACAATTTAACAATGTTTATCAGTTTAAATTTAACAATATTATAAATTTATTTTGTGGACTTCAACATATACGGGGAGTTATAACAATTTTTATTAAAACCTTGTACTACAACAAGCAGAACGTACTGAATGACTTTCTATGAAACTTGGATACACAATTTCAAGTCTGAATCTAAATAGCAAAGTCATGAGTGGAAACATCTGGATTCGCCCATAAAAAAAATTTAACTTACCTGTCAGCTGATAAAGTGATGTTGACAATCTTCTGGGATTTGCAAAGCCCAATTTTTAGTGGCAATTAGAGGAACAACATCCGCAAACTGTGAGTACTATTCTAACATGCTCCAACAGAAAAGAGAGTCAGATACAGCAAATATGTCAGGGCGCTCTCTCAAAAGTTGTGATTCTCTTTCATGACAATGTGCACTCCCAGATTGTTCAGAGAACGGAAGAAAAGCTTGAAAAGTTGGGTTAGTAGGTGTTGCCACATCTTCTTACAACCCAGTCTGTTTTCATTTGTTCAAACAGCGGCAAGAAGTTTGATAACAATGAAGCGATCAAAAAAGTGGTACATCAATGGTTCAAACAACAAGGTAAAGATTTCTACGTTGTAAAATCAAAAAATCTCACAGAATGGTGGGACAAGTGTCTCAATGTTACTGGAGACTACATTGAAAAGTACTGTAAATTATATTGTCACTGAATAAATTGTTTTTCCTTTAAATCTATTTGTCTCATTAATCAGTGGGCGTGCCATATGTGTGTGTGTGTGTGTGTGCATGCACAATATTTGTTATATTGATATAACAAATCAATTAAAAAAAAAACCATAATTAAAATTTTAAAAGGTGTAAAAGTATTTCCTTTCTGCGACTGAAATAAAATTAATAATTCTGCTGCTATTACAATATACTGATAGAAAATGAAACTAGTATGTTGGTACCGTATGAAACAAAGTTATAGAGAAAATTGCATAATGGATGAGGAATTATTGTATAAAGAGGTAGAAATACTAACTGGTTCTATGCAGTATTAATTTTTCAAGTATATTAAGCTAAATCTATGGATACACTTATTAAGTGTGTCTGATGAGTTACTACTACATGTACTTCACCGCTGTGCTGCACAACAATCTAATTAAATTTGGTTCCTTAGATAATTTTAAAGCTAAACTCACCATAAACTAAAATACAGACAAAAACCTACTATAAGAGATACAAATTAGTTCACAATATTATTAACAATGTTAACAAGCTACTTGTTTTTATTCATACTGTTTTAACGTATCATATGTAATGTTGGTATTGTTTTAGTAGCAAAATCTAATGTAGTTTCACTTAAATTCTAAATAACTCCCATCCAATCTTTAGAAAGTTGTGATATATTCTTACTTTATGCATCAGCATAATAAAATGATATTTAAACTTAAGTGATTTAAAACACTAGCTTTCAAACTGTGAAATAGCTCAGAAAAGAAAATTTGGAGTTATATTTCAAAATATTGAATTTACAATGAAAGACATATTTTCAATTAATTTTTAAAACTGATGGCTTATTTCAGGTATTAGAAAAATATTTATCATTCAAAGAAAAGAGGATAAAAACATGTAAAAGAAACAATTACTATCTTTAATATTACATTTAAAACACAATACATCAATTTCATGTCATTAAATTCTACTGCTGTAACGAACATCTACATTCTAAACAAAACTGCGTTAAAATATAAAAAGAAACTGGAAAACTGTACAAGTGGATTTAAGGTATACGGTTTAGGTGCATTTTAAGAAAAGAAAATCTGAAGAATGTTAGGAAAAATTAAAATTCTAGTAAATACAAAACATTATGTACACAACACCTATCAACGTAGGAATTTTGAGAAGTAAAATGTAATTATAATGAGATAACCCTATTTCGTCTGCACCTGTAGAATTTATATTAAGAATTACTAGAACCCTAAGAAGGTGTTAAAAACGTTAAATATTAAAAATACTTACTTCTCCATCTTCCCAAATTGATTTGTCTTCTAAAGTTTTTGCAGTAGCAACACCTGAACCACTTGCCATTTTACTAATGACAACGCAGTTTTCCAAAAAAATATTCAACAACAGCTCACCAGTGCTGTCTATTGTCGACAATTTTAGAATTTGTGTAATGAAACGCTACTAGCGAACTCTTTCGTTTCTAACAATAATGAAAATTTGAGAAATAATAAAGCACAAAATATATTTTATAAAGATTTACGTTTTCAAAAATTATTTTTAAAATACTGTTCTAATACAAAAATGAAGCTAATTTCAGAAAACTATTTTTGTAAAAAAATTTAATTGTTACTCAATTTGGGGTGATCAGCACGCTGATTTTTCATTAGCTGATCCTGGATAGATTTGCAGTTAAAAATGTCTGACTATTTTTCATTTTGTTGCGGAAAATATCAACGTTGAAGGTTACCACAACTGATTCAAGAGCTTGAAATAAGAAAATATTTATACAAACATATGTTGTAGGGTAGGGAGAAACGAATCATTATAAAGATTCAAATCACACAAATCAGTTAGTTATCGAGAGTAGAATCACTGATCGAGTCATACGAATCTTTCACTGTATCCGAAGTCAATAATTATTAAGAACAAACATTTATAAAAGAGTATTTTTATAAATTACTACAACGCAATGCCAAAAGACCTGGAAACCCACTTTTGTTAAAAATACCGGTAAACATAAATAAAAAATTATCGTATCAGAATATTATATTAGTTTATACATTAATTTTGTTTCTCATCGTTCAAGTAGTTGTGTAAGTGAGAACGTGTCGGATCGTAACCAACGACACATCGGTTCGAATCCGACTTCAGATACATATATTTTTTAAACTTTTTTTTATATTTAAATTTTGACTTACTAATAATTATTAACCTCTGTAAAAATGTTTGAATTAACATGAACTATTTAATTATATGTCAAGGTAATTGATTAGTTTATTTACGATCATGCACTGATAAAGAATTAAATCATCAACAATTTTTTAATTTTATACTTTAGTCACGTCACCAGACAGGCCGCTTGTCTGGCGACGTCATTACTAATTAATTTCAGCCGTTTCAAAGAATAAATCAGTAACAAATCATTGAAATTGATTCGTGAGATATGGAATGATTAATTTCAAAAGACTTGATTGCAGCATTAGCAGTCGATAGATGCTGCAATGCAGCATTACGACATTAGAGAGACGATTTTAAGTTGTGGCTTCCGTTAGAACTACAGGTTCGAAGCAGTAGAACATGGGATTTGGATTCATGGAGTTAGAACAAATGATTTGAATCCGAGAAACAAATCATCAAATCAGTAGCCAGCCCTAATATGTTGGGTTTGAGAAATTAACCATGAGCGCTGGGAGATATACCATTCTCACGAAAAAAACATTCTACTAAATACATTACTTGTGATAAATTCTGCTAGTAATGCTACAGCTACTAGTGATCATGTTTCATTTGAACGGTGCGTGGTGATGAAAGGAAAAACATTCTTTATTTGGTACAGTTAGAACTAGCCTAGTCCTACAACGAGTATGCAAAGAATTTCTACATTACTCAACATTGCACAAAGTACAGAATGGAGGATTACGCTATATGCTTACGGATTGCGTCCTTATCATAGAATTTAGAAAGTTCAACATTTCCAGCTTGGTGACCATGCCAAACGACTGCAGTTTTGTCAATGGTTTAACAGTTATTACCGCTTAATTCTGTTACCTTTTCCGGACGAAAGTACTGTTACTCGTAATATCATAAACAACAAATGAAATTCACATCAGAGGTCTGAAGAAAACTCCCATAGTGTAGTTAAATCAAGTTTCCAACAACGATTTAATTAGGTCTCGATTAAACATCTCTATCATACAAGAACAACGTGTCATAAGGAAATTACATGTATTTTTTAAACAATGAATTTGTTACAGTGGTTGCAAATTTCTCATTGGCAAAAAGAATTAAATGGAAATATTTACTGTAAACTTGAAGTAAATATTTCAATGATTTAAGACGATTCTTGGATGAAAAATTTAATCTTAAATTGATTAGACGTACAGGGACGGTAATTGGCTACCTACATCACCGGATCTTACTCCCGTAGATTATTGTTTATGGGGATGGATGAAATAGGTATAAAAGCAAAAAGTAGACACGTGTGAACTGATCGCTCACATTTCTCATTGCTGCTTTCCGCATCAAGAAAAGCGAAAATATTAGGTTGGTGACAGAAAATATAAGGAAACTAGTTGAAAAGTGCATCGATGCCATTGGTGGAATTTTCGAACATTTACTTAAATTAATATAATATAAACTACAGTGAGTATTTTAAAAGTATTTTAACTTTTCAAAAAGCTAAATTTATTTTACAAAACATTTATTTTTAATTTTTACAAATTCATTTTTCGGTTAAGATTCGTTTTTAATAATAAATTTGACTTTGTGTTATTACATCAATGTTCTCATAATTAAATTCTATACAAGTTTTGTTATAAAATTTATGTCATCTAACAGTTATTGTACTTTATATCTATAAAAACATGTTTTTTGTTATAGGTTGGATATCATGAAAACTAAGGAGATGCAGTTCTTTGACCTGTATTGTTCTATTTTTCAGGTTAAAATATATAAGAAATCATCAAGCTTTCTCCATATATAACGCCTTAAAAATTTAAAAATGATCTTATTTCACCGGGTAAATGACATCTGAACGAAATTTTTTGCTACACTAACTCGATCCTCCTAAATCACTATATATATATATATATACATATATACAGCATTTTATATTTCACTTATTCTTAAAAAAAGAACAATATTTACCTCTAATAAACCAGGCAAGTCTGTTTTTGTATAACTCAACAAAATACTTAAGCATATGAGAAAGGGCCTTATGCCTCTGTTTGGATTTTTCATAAATTACCAAACTATTTAAATGATTTCACATCAATTTATTTAAAATACAAATAAAACCAGATCAGAATCTTAATTTGGTGAAAAATTGAAGGGGTTTCTTCTAGAAACAGACCAGTTTTCAAAAAACTGACATATTTTAGCGTTCTAATTTTCTGTTATAATGTTCAGACCAGTTTTGCTTTGTTTTACTTTATTTAGGAATGGGAAAATCAAAAGTTAAGGATTTCATCAAAGCTAAACTAAATATAATAAAACAATAATAAATGTATGAATATCATAACAGAAAACTACAATTTATGTATTTGTCTGTTTCTCAAAGAAAACGTTTCATTCTTTTCACCATTAATTTTAATTTACACTTTTATTTTTAATATATTTTTGTTGACATTCTGATTGTACTTCAAAGTAAACATTTCTCATCGTAATACTTTTCTTCAAAGATCATAAAAATCTATTGATTCACTAGAGACCCATTTATTGCTTTATTGACATTCTATTTTAGTCAATATTACTCTATTTTTTTTGCAATTTGTAAATTACTGGAATATGTAAATAAATATGAAACATGAATAATATCGGTCAATTTTAGCTGTATTTCTTTTCTTAATATATAAATGACATACCTATAACAATTATGCACTGTAGGTTATTAAAGTTTGAAGATGACATCTCATTATTTATTGGAGATAAAAAAAACTTCATTATACATGATAAAAGAACCTAGAAATGTAAACAACTGATCTGTAGCTAAATCAAGAAAAACACTAATTTACTTAAATTTCATGCAAATTACAAGAATATTATTTTTACATATATATAATATCTACCTAATATCTTTAATACTGTGCGTTGTGGTAAATTTCCTAGTTGTCCAAGTGAATGAACTGGAAACATAATCAGATCATCTAAAGAGTAAATTGACCAAAATTTATTTTGAAATAATTATGCTTACTAGTCTAGTCAATCATAATATTTTAAAAAGTATTTGTATAAGTTCATTTTCTTCTTTTGTGAATAATATTCTGGAAAAGTGTAATAAACTTTCCAGGTGTGGGAAAAACCACAAGCATAAGAGTAATAATCTCTTTTACGTCATTAAAATTTTGAAATGTTTAAGAGAACAATTTCCATAATCATAAGGCACCGATATACTAAGCAGTATCAAAAGATTCGACAACTTTTTATGTATTGTCATAATCACTGGCAGCTACATTAATTTTGAAATTTCCAATTCAAATTTGAGTGTTTTTTAATAATGTGTTTTATTGCGAAACAATTGTAGAAAGTATCATACACCTTTAAGTGCACTAACATCAGTCCT
The DNA here is from genome assembly GCA_010016005.3 of Zanna intricata. Taxonomy (NCBI): domain Eukaryota; kingdom Metazoa; phylum Arthropoda; class Insecta; order Hemiptera; family Fulgoridae; genus Zanna; species Zanna intricata. The sequence goes on along the minus strand of JAAAKQ030050577.1, from coordinate 4,002 downwards.
TATAACATTTTGTTGACATTCCTGAAATTTCAATTATGACTCACTGACAAAACACTGATTTATCAATTTCCATTTATCAAGTTATGTACAGTTGCTCTATTTTCTATTTCCTAAATTATTAGTGTTCTTAATGTATCTTTTACGTGTTGAGTATCTACTTCTGATATCTATCATGCTAAAAAGCATCTTTTATGATAGTAACAAAATAAAAATTTTACAAAGGAATAAGATTTAGACACTTACTAAGAAATAAAAATAACTGTATTACGAGTATGTTTTTAAAATTCATTCTTTAATGGGTTTAAAACACTAAAAAAAATATTTCTATTGTTAAAAACATAGGAGTCACATAAATCCTTGCAATATTCTGTTTATGACATTAGAAACCCCACCTAATAGATATATGTAGTGCAAGCAAAAAATAAATAAAAATATTTTAACAACTTGTCTTCAAATTGTGAAAATTTTTCTTCTGAAGGTTTTTTAGAGTTAATTATTGGCATCTTTCACAGTGGTTTATCAGGTAATGTTGCCAACATTAAATTAAAATAATCTTATGAAATCAAATAAACCTTATATATATAATTGAATAGTAAAGTTTCCAATTTAATAACCAGAAAAATTTAAACAACAACTACGGTTAGTAACTACTAACTTTGCTTTATATCTAGTCGTTACTGCATTTTTAATGAATCACACGTGTGATCACACTGACACATTATAACATGTTAATGATACTTTCATTTGGTTGCTTCTTGACATGAAATAATCTTAATTTCATATCCTATTTGCACTGGTCATCTTTCAGTAAAGAAGATTTGGTATTTTACAATTATTTGAAAATTACTTCACCAGACTAAGAGGTAGTAGATAAAAAGCAATTACAGATTTGTTTATAAAATTATTATCAGAGAATAAAATAATATTTGAAAAGTGTAACCGAAAACAATCATGCAGTTAAAAATGTTAAATAATTTACCAAAAAGAAGAAACTCAACATACAGAAAATGAAAATCTCATTTCAGTAAATTCCAGGACGTTTGTCAGTCAGAACATCTGACATAGTAGACAACTCAATATAAAGTGCTCAATCTGGAAATGTTGGAAGAAAAAGTAGCTCAGAAATAGCAAGATTCAGAACCATGCATGTCAAGTGTATAGTCACAGAAAGTCAGAAAAAGTATCAGAACGAAAACGAACAAAGTAAAGATTTGTCCTTGCTGCAACTCCAATAAATAATATATTCTTGCATCAAATGGATTTAAATAAATTGCAGATCAAACAAGAAATGCTACAAATTAAAATTAAAAAAAATAATATTTCAAATCAATCCAAATTAATCTTGAAATGTACAAATTGATTAACTACTTTATATTTTACAAATTGTAATAAACATATTTGTAGCCCTATGATTGATTTTCCTAGCCATTAAAAAAAAAAAAAAAGTAAAATTAAAGTTAGTAAGAGATAGTTGAAAGTTAATAAGTAGCTTAAAGTTAGTAAGAGGTCACCGACCTCTTACTAACATGTAACACCTCACATCACCTCTTAATAACTTTAACATGTCTATTAGTATACGTGAATGCATGACCCCCTTACTTTTACTATCTATTACTTTTCATTCAGTTCACCCAGTTTACTAAGAATGACATTATATTAAATATGATGATAAGCTTTTTATTTTTAATACATAATGTACAAGAAGAATATTTATTAGCTGCATCATAATGATTTTAATTTTTTTAGAGGCCTGACTCTTTAACATTAGTGCTGCAAGTTTGCATCATACATTCTGCAAATTTATTGATAATTCTAATTGTCGTTAGTGGTAAAAGTTTCTTTGTTCTTTCACGTGGATGGGTTTAGATTGCATAACTCTATAGTATTATTGTAATATTAATGAAATCTGTCAACATTTGTGTGCTTTTGAAACGTGACAACATATCACTGATATTTCTAGAAAGTGTATGTTTATATTAGTTTATTTATGTAAAAATTATTGTTTCTTGAAAATTAGGAAAAAAAAAGATTTGATAAATTTTGAATTATCATTTAAAAAAAGGAAAGAATGTGACTAAACTACTAAAAAAATTAAGTGTTTGTGGACATGATGCAGTATCAGTACATTTGGCACAAAGCTTGTTAAAGCATTTTCAGTCTGAAATTTGATGTTAATGATTCACCTCGCTTTAATTGGCCAATGACTGAAAAAGTTGATGAAATCATGGAAAAAAATTGACCAAGATTAGCACATTAGCAGTCATTATTTCAGTGACAGATTTAAAATACACTACAAAATAGTTTTAAACCTTTTGAAGAAGATACAAAGAAAAATTCAATGTCATATTTTCAGTGGTCATGAGTAACTTATGATTTAACCATGAAAAATATAATGGATTGAAGTTTCATTTAAAACAGAAGATACTGAAAAGGAACAAAATCAAACTGTTTTTGAAATGGCTCATTAACATTTGTTTTAGTCTCTACAGAAATTTCTTAAATTATAAATCGGCTTTAAAAGAGGCCTGTGAAAGTGCTGATATTTTTGTAAGTCAAAATTTTTGTTTTTCAATGCCCTTTAAAATGGCATACCATAATCCTATCATTTCCTTTCAGTTAAAATTTTTGAGTTGTCCCTTTGGGTGCTTGGGTTATTTATGGTGGTCTTATTCCAAATAAAGAGATGATTTTGAGGTTGGAACATTTGCTAAATTTTATTTTTTTTATATTTGTGAATGCCAGCTTTGTGTATATCTTATCTACAATCTACTTTGTTAATGCTTAGGTACTAGACCAAAGTTGTAATAGTATGTAGTACTTTGTAGAACAATATTTTTGCTCAAGTCATATGTTTTTTACTTTTCCAATCTTACAGACAGAGCTGTGTAGTATTTCTCCTCCATCTCTCTATAGTGTTAAAACCCTTCTTACATGTTGTGTTGAATTTTATTATATCAAGTAGTAGTGTTTTATAGATTTTATAGTTTTTAGATTTGAATACTAGATCGTGGATACCGGTGTTCTTTGGTGGTTGGGTTTCAATTAACCACACTTTTCAGGAGTAGTTGACCCAAGATTGTGCAAGACTACACTTAATTCACATCATCCTCTGAAGTAATACCTCACAGTAGTTCCGGAGGCTAAACAGATACAGAAAAAAAAAAAGGTAGTAGTGTTTACATACGTATGAGTATTTTCCTCTACATACCTTTTTTGAAAAAAAATTGTCATGAATCATGAAGTGGAATTATGTACTTAAAGAGTAGTATCTTTTCCTTTTGCGATGAAAAAAATACAGTTTACATTTGGGTAAATAGAGTTTAGTGATTACAGCTGTGATGAAAATTTGTCAGCATGTTCTGTATTCATATCTTAACCTCAGTTTCAAATTTAATTTATTTAAAAAACTTAGTTTTAAATTAATGGGATGTTTTCTTCCCAGAGATAATTATTTCTTCACTGGTGTACTTGGTAGTAGTTTTGTCATCCTAAATACCTAATACTAAAAAGATTCATGAGATCAGAACCTCTTCTTTATCAATTTTCTTTGATGATTTAAAGTACTTATCTTTCATTGTATTCACAATCTGGCTAACAGAACTTTACTGTACTTTAGTACAGTACAGAACAGTCTTCACTTAGTAGAAAACAAAGAAGATGACTGATGTTTGATTATGAATTGATTCTTGTTTTAAAATATACTGTACACAATCTATAATTTTATATATAATAATGATCATTACACATGATTTAATATACTTCTGAGTCTGAGAATAACAATTTTTTGTATAGAATCCAATTTTGTCAAAAAATTTTTTTGATTTTACATTGTCAGTAAAATTCATAATTTAAGTAGATAATAATTTTTTTTTAAGTTAAATTTATGATTTTTTTTTTTATTGATTATTTGCAAATATTAAAAGCACAATGACATCTGTATACATGTTAATTAACAAATTAAATATTGAAATAAAAAAATAATTTCAGAATTTATCTTACTAA
>JAAAKQ030050566.1:0-16286 GCA_010016005.3 Zanna intricata | reverse complement strand
AACAAATTGTTAGGGATGTAGGATGTAGGAGGTATACCGAAATGAAATGACTGGCACTAGATAGGGAATCTTGGAGACCTGCATCAAATTAGTCAAATGAATAAAGACAAAAAAATATATATATATTTGTAGTTTCAGACGACAATGACATCATCTACCGGTAACAAAATAACCGCTTTTTATATTTGCCTGCCATGACTTTTTAAAAGAAATAAAATTTAAGGCAGCTTGAAATTTTTTTATTTGAAATAAAAAAATTCGTTAAAAATATCTCGTGTTAATTTTTAAACCTAAATAAAACTGTTAACGAAGCGTTTAGCTGGTATGTGATTGAATAAAATAATAGGGTATTTAACACAGAAAAGCTTTTGAATATTAACATATTTCTTGCTGTTATGTCACACTGATTTCGTACTTAGCTTAATTCTTAAAAAAATATCAATTCTATAAATGATATAAAAAAAGTTATTATACAATGAACTTAGTTTTTACATTAATTTATTATTTTTTAAATCCGTTCATTTTTGAGCTAATTATTGAAAAAATTGTTACCGCTCATTTTGTTAGTCAAAAATTAAATTAAGTATTACAATCTCCATTATTTTTATTTTAAAATAAATATATATTTTAAATTATTCTCAAATAAAAATTATTAAACATCGAAAATATACTATTGTATTGAAAAGCTAATATAAAATATAAGTATAATTATTTATGTGCAAAACAGTATTAGAAGCTTTTACAAAAAATGAAAAAAAAAATTTTATTATCAACTAAAAATTATTATTTATTTATTTATTCCACAGCATCAAGCTAAAGCATTGTTTACACTAATCCACATATATAAAATAACCAATAGATTTTTATTACTGTTAATAAAGAATTTTAAAAAACATTTAATAAAGCGATGCAGGATTTGCAGTGAATGTAGAATATGGCCTGTCTAATATTAATGCTGAAAGTTTTAAGAGATTACTATATAAAGAGCCATAAAATATTTTTTTTTTTTTTATTTCAAGTAATTATGCTTTATAATTTAATTATGTTTTATTTTTAAAATAATTCTTTCATTCAAAGCGACTACAAGGTGGTAGACATGCTTTAAATCTACGATTACGAGTATTACAGCAAAAGTATACCTAAAATTCCCAGTTTCTGAAAGTTACACTTTTACTGTAATTAATAAATCCTTTGCTTACCTGTCTTTTATTTTGTTAATAGCTTTCCCATAACTCCTCACAACGGGTTCAACAATAAATGTATTTATTATATTATTAGATTTCTTGTAGTTCTAAATTTAGCAATTCATTCATATTTTAATAGTGCTCTAGATAAATACTGAATTCATACTGGATATATTTAGAATTCAATGATTTTTCTAAAGTATTCTATAAATCTAAAATTATTAAAATAATCTATTTTGGAAAAAAACTGAAATAAAAATATGTTTAATAAGTTGTTAAGAGAAGAGAGTATTATAATGCAACATTGAGTATTCATTCTTTTATATAATTAACAGTATGATTTTGATCAATGTTATTCAGTAAAATTCATTCTGACATGCTCTTTTTTATGCAGGTTAAAACTTTTAGAGTGCCGGCCTCCGTGGTACGAGTGGTAGCGTCTAGGCCTTTCATCCCGGAGGTCCCAGGTTTGAATCCCGGTCAGGCATGGCATTTTTCACACACGCTACAATTCATTCATCTCATCCTCTGATGATATACCTCAACGGTGATTTCGGAGGTAAAAAAAAAAAAACTTTTAGAAAAGGTACATTAACTTAAATTAGCTGATTTAAGAGTATTATTCTCATCAAAAGAATTGTATTTAATAGATAAAAATTTGCAAGTATATTTGAACAAAGATGAAACATACGTAAAATTATTAATCAAGATATACTACAAGATTCGTTCATTGTATCAGTTGTAGTAATAAGACTGATCGACGACGAAGAGAAAAGACTTGAACGACGTTAATACTAAATCTGCATAGTGACATTTATTTTACACCTGTAGGAGTATATTGAATATTTAGCATATAAATAGTGCAAATAATATTAAAGTAAAAAACATTTCAATGTCAATAAAAAAATAAGTAAAAATAAACTTAAAAAATTATACAGAAAAAAAATAAATAAACGTATAAACGATAAAAATTTGAAAATATTAGTAATTTTTCCTTCAAATAATTTATAGTCAGTTTATTTTATTTGATTGTATCTTTAAATTCATTATTTAATTTTTTAAATAAATTTGTCCATTTTAAATCCAATAGATTATTATAATCTATTGAGTAAATTTATGGTATAAAATTTGGGTATAAATTATGGTATAAATACGGTGTGTTCATTATGTATTTCCTTTTTTTTTATAGAAAAACATGTTAGAAATACTGCCATATATAAATTATATTAAATTAACTCAAATATAATGTTATAGCAATAACAAATGTTTAATGTTAAATTCAAAATCTTGCAGTCAATGTTTTTAGAATGTCATTATTTCAAGTGATTGTTAGGATGTGGAAAAAGTCCTTACTGCTTGTTGACAATCAGTACTTTATGTCTAGATTATCTTTCAATTTCTTTTATATTAAATTGAATACACTTTGATGCAATTTAATAAAACGTTTTATTTCATCACATTTCTTTCAATAGATTGTTTGTAGTATAAACCTATTTACCTCTTTTGTTTACTCCCCTTCAGCTCTCAATTTACTTGCAATGACCAGTTTTCATAATCTTCACAGCTACATCTTCAAACCTTGTATTTCTTATTCGCTAGATATGTATCACGTTATAGTATAAATTTCTTAGGTGTTTAATTAGGTATTTAAAGCTCTTTAGGTATTAATTAAGTATTTACTAATAATTTTCTTTAGAATGAATGTTATTAAAACAATTGATGTCGGCATGATAAGTTAAATCATTTTCAACCAGTTGTTTTTCCTAAATTTTTTATTTAGCATATTTTTATTTATTTGAAAATGTATTGGATAAATATAATGGTAGTGAAAATAAATATCTAATCACTTAATTTTAATGAAGAAAACAAGACGGAAAATGAAATAGATTAATTCCAGACCGCATGCAAGTTAAGGGCTTAAGGTGAAAATTTTAATTGATTTAATAACTTTTTATATATATATATATATATATGTGTGTGTGTGTGTGTGTGTGTGTAATTTTTATAAGCTATCTTCAGAAAAAAGTTATTTAAAGATAGACTTTATTTGTGAAAGAAAAGTTACCAACTGGATGTTTATATTCACGAGTGTCACTGTTTATTAAAACAAATGTTATTACATTCTTCGTAATTTTAGTACAGCTTGCTCACATAGTTTTGTAATGATGAAGCTCAGAAAAATTACATAAAATCGAGATTTTTGAAATCATGCTCTAGATAACACACAATAGTAAAGATAAACTAGTAAAGATAAATAGTAAAGATAATATAGTAAAGATATGTGGTCTCAAAATCCTAATAACCATGAAAACTACTTAACTTCCTTATGTGTTATATTTATCATACTTTTTTTTTAGAACGTCGATTTTATGTAAGAGAAATAATGATATAAATACGTTAACATTCGTAAAGATAAACGAATATTATTATTAGCTTGTGTCATTTAGAATGGGATTGTTTCTTTTTTTGATTATGGAAATTGAAACAATCAATTTTAAAGTTTGATAATATTTCTCAATTAATTTCTCTTCATATAGATACAAACGTTAAAAAAAACTCAGTAAATTAATTGATATAATGTTAACAACTTTTTCTTTAATACTTTAATAAAAATAATATAGCATATAGAATATTAAGTCCATTTTTATTTTTCAAAATAAATATTTTAACAAAAGGGAATACGATGAACTCTATTCATTGAATTGATATATGATGAATCTCTGATATACATTCTAACTAATACCCATTTGAATATAGAAAACCCAAGAGAATCATATAAGTAGAGAGAACCCCGAAACATTTTTAATAATAAAAATCTCATCTACTATTGGTGATATAACTTTCAATAGACTATACGCTTTCTGTATTATAAGCCTTTCTATTATGAAAATAAAATTCAAAACTGTTCAATTACATACTGTGTAAAAAAAAAAACTTATTTTATAAAATATCACTTCAGTAAATTGAAACTTTTTTTTTTTTTTAAATTAACAACTAAATTTTAAAATATTTTCAAAGATAATAATGTCGATAGCGATATCTCATAAATCTATGAAAATCTTGAACATTAAAAAAGAAAATAATAAATCGTAGGGAATTCTTTATTATCGGATTATATATTGCCAGAAATGAACTCCTCCTTCATTATATTTAAACCAGGATACCATATAACACATCTGTAACTATGTTATTTGTAATTTTTTAAAACTTACATTTTTAGATATAAAAAATAATCAAACAGAAAATACTGTTTAATAATGAAAATAATTAGAAGAAATATTTTAATTTTCAAACGAACTATTTGCAAAAAAATTAGCAAATCTATTAAGTATAAATACAAAAGAAAATTTAAACGATATCCATAAATATTAAAGAGTAGAAGAACAAATAAACATATTATTAGAAACATTAAAAAAAAAGACCTCTCTCTCTTTATCTGTTTAGCCTCCGGAACTGCCGTAAGGTATTACTTCAGAGTATAAATGAGGATGATGTGTATGAATGTGAATGAAATGTAGTCTTGTACAATCACAGGTCGACCACTCCTGAGAAATGTGGTTAATTGAAACCCAACCACCAAAGAACACAGGTATCCACAATCTAGTATTCAAATCCGTATAAAAATAACTACCTTTACTAGGATTTGTACCTTGGAACTCTCGACTTCGAAATCAGCTGATTTACGATGTTGCGTTAACCACTAGACCAGCTAGGTGGGCAGATGGGTTAGAAAAAAGAGCTAAAAATATCTTTTGAAAAAACGCATACTATATGACAAATAACAAGAATTTTCCAGCTTTTTTAAAGGCGAAGTATAGAAAAAAAAAAGAAAACAATAAAATATAATAAATATATAACTAAAATAATAAATAAAATACAACAAACTGAGTTTGTCGTCAGAGTTGAGAGTTGAGATATCTGAGATCTCTAAGATCTAATTTTTTTGTAAGGGGTAAATTTTTTGTAGTAATTAGATATGTGGATATCATTCAGAGCACAGTTACTTTCGGCCATAAGGATATAGCTTAAATATCGAGAAAAATCATGTTAAGAGTAACTTTATTAAGATCAAAGTTGAATGAAGGAGGTGCGAACACGTAGCTGTTTAGTGTAATGGTTTCAGTAGCTGCCTTAGATTTTTGTTTGGAATATTTTATGAAGCAAACGTTTAAATTTATTCAGGAAAAATTGGCCTGAGCCTTCGAAAGGTTTGATAACAATTAAAAAGAATTACAAAATCAAAAATGTTAAAGTATCTGACATTTATCGCTTAAAATCATCGACGAAATATCTCAAAAATTCTTGTAATATAATAAACTCGTTAGCTGCAATAAGTACCGAGAAAATTGTGAATATACACCGCGTAGGAGAAACACATAATCTCCTGTTTTTGCTTCACTACAGTCGGGGTTTAAAGAATAGTTCCAAAATAAAAGATTGTAGTAACAGAAGAAGTCAGAAAAAATTAAGTATCTGGTGAGAGACTTAAAAATATGGTGGAAAATGAGACAGATACGCGAAGAAAAGGTGTTAAACTTGGTTCATAATAATGCATAAAAAAAAAATATAACAGTGGAAACATTAATCTGGTTTTATAAAAAAATACATTGTTGGGGGTTATTTAACAATCGAAATACATATCTATTTTTAGATAATTATTTGAACGTGTTTTTATTCTTAATTTTAAGAAGTAACTTGTTATTTTTTAATGATAAATTTATGATCCGGTGGTTACAATAAATATTTTTTTAAATATATTTTTGAATTAATTAAAAAAACAAAAGGTTACTTTGTGTAACTTAAAAATAATAAAATTAAATTGAAATAAAATGATTATGATTTATATAGAAGGTTTTCGGATGAGTATCCATTACCAACTCTTGAAAATGTAACAAATTTATTGAATATATATATATATATATATATATTGTCAATATGCTTGTACTGCCACATAATTATTTTATCTTCTATTTGTAATCATTAGAATTAAATGTTTTTTGGCAAAACAGAACGCGTACAAATATTGTACAGGTGAACCAACACATGATGAATATACAAAATCGCTTTTATTTTTGTTTATATAGTCATCGTGCTTCAAATTAATTTTGTTATGAAATTAAATATTTTAATATTATAATATCCATGTATATATTTTACTTGAATTTATTATCTTTAACCACATACTATAAAAATTAAAAAATTTAATATATTTTCTTTTTTTTTTACCTTTACGGGTTTTTTATATGTTTATACTTCACATATAATCAATGAAAAATATATTTATATTGACACTCGTAAAAAGATAACAGCTGATACAATTTTTATTTATTTTAAATTAAAATTATATTATTTTAAACGTGTTAAAATAATACTTTTCCTAATTATTCAGCATATACATTTCCATAAAGAATAATGTAAAAATACAAAATCGTTGAATAATTATATAACTGGTAACAGTGAAAAAACTATTATATACTCGTAAAATAAACATAAACTCTCTCGTAATGAAAATATTAACTTTTTGTAAAGAATCTCCATTGTTACCTTTGCTTGTTTAAACATATTGAATTTGTTTGAAACGTTTGTTGTGACAAGATTTTTATTTTCTCAAGACGTAAAACCAGATGCAATTTAATAGCTAATGTTAAAATAATATGTACAAAAGTGTTTTAACTGTAAAAAATATTATAAGTGAATTGAACATTCAAATCGGGTAAAAAAAAATGTCACCGATTTTTATTGTAGCGGAAAACCGGTAGAAATATCAACTGACGTTTTAAAAATTGCATTACTGAAATTATTCACAAGGACAAGATGCGTAAAACTTTAAGGAATTACTGAAATTTCTAGTGTCAGGCATTGTACTATAATCTATTGCAAGGGATTGCTTACGTCATAAAATCACAAGACCCCATAATTCATACTTGTATGAAATTTAAAAAATGTTTATTAACGGAAGGTTTTTAAATCGTATAATTACTTCTAATAAAACTTGGATTTGTCATTTTAAGCCGGAAACTAAACGTCAAAGAATGGAATTAAAACATCTGAGTTCGCTCTCCAGAAAAAAATTAAAAACCTATACGTCCAATCAGTAATGTGTGTAGTGTTTTGAGAATGTAAAGGCCTAATTTATGACGATAATTTTAAACAACAACGCGTAATCAATATTAAATACAATTATGAAATGCTAGAAATTAAAGTGAAACCTTAAAATAAGCCGAAAGGCGTAATTATTTTTGTATAACTTCCGCCTCCATACCCCTCAGAAGACACAGGAAGATTTTCAAAAGTCGGGTTAATACGGTTTGCCACTTTTATCTTACAATACCCATCACGTCTATTAGAGTTTCTGTTTCTTTATTCTTCTTAAAAAAATGTCTAACAGACATTAAATTTGACAATAATGAACTTTTTTTGTTGATTTTTAAACCTCCTGAACCACAGTTAGGTATTACATTAGAGGATGAAGATGAATGATTTGTCGTATGTGTGAATATGCAATGCCTGACCGGAATTCGAACCCCGGACCTCTGGATGAATAGCTACCACTCTAACCACGGAGACCGGCAACAACAATGAACTGGTTCAAATATGTGGTACAATAAATGATACTGTTGGTATAAGAAAGATCGCACCGAATGATGAGAGAGGTGCCAAAATATACTGGGTAGTATATTAAAAAAGTAATTTTAATTTAATTATAATCCAATAAATAATAATTTTCCTGCAGTCACATGACTAATTACTGAACGATCCTCGTAATAAAGTTAATTATTTATTTATTTATTTTTTAATGAATCTACTATGAAAAGAGTATAACCATAAAATATAACGTATTGTTACAAACGCTTAATTAACTAATTTTGTTTTTAAATGTGATAAATAAATTTAGTTTTTTTTTTTTTGTTTAACCTCCGGAACCACCGTTAAGGTATATCTTCAGAGGATGAGATGAATGAATACTAAATTTAGTAGCAGAAATTTATATAGATATAAATTTATCTAGAAAAATTTATTCATCTAAATCTAAATTTATCTAGATTTAGATGAATACTAAATTTAGTTATGAATTTTACCGAAATGGTATGAAATGACTGGCATTAGGTAGAGAATCTTAGAGAGCTGCATTAAAACAGTCAAATGATTGAAGAGAAAAATACTATTTTTAAATAATTTAGACTTTTTTTAAGATAATTTTTCTCTATCTCTTGTGCATCTGTCTTCAGACAGGTATCAGCTTGACTTCCTCCATTTCACTCGGTCCTGAGCTTCCTCTTTCAATTGTTGGTATGCCCTTCCTTCCTTTATGTCGGTCGGCATCCCAATTCTTCTTCTTCCTCTGCCTCTTCTTCCTTCAACCTTTCCTTCTCTAATTCGCCTTAGGAGACAATCTCTCCTGAGATTGTGACCAATCCAGGCTTTCTTCCTCTTCTTTATAGTCCGTAAAAGACTCCTATCCTCCCCTATCCTTCTCAGTATTTCTTCATTTCTTACTTTTTCAGCCCATTTCACTCTTTCCGCCTGAATCCATACCAACATCTCAAAACATTCCAAATACTTTTCCTCTTTCTTCTTAATAGTCCATGTTTCAGATCCATACAACAAAACGCTCCATTATACAACCTTTATAAATCTCTTTCTTAGGGTGATGGAAATGCTTCTCGCCTCCATATTGTTTAGGTAAGATAATTTACCTAAACAATATCTACGTTGAATTACTCAGTTAAAAATTTACATTAACACAAATTATTTGTATATAAGATAACTGATTAATTTATTTAATAATCGAAATATAAAAATGTATTCTTTGAATTTTGGATTTATAAATATTACTATAAATCCTTTGTAATCGAAATTACTAGTATCTTTGTTCTGAACGGAATGATCGTTTAAAAAGTTTCATATAACATAGGATATGGTGGTTAGTTACTACTGTATGCTGTAAATGCTGATTTTAATCTTTATAAGGATGTAATAAAATTTTGTTATATAATAATTCAGAAAATAATCTGATAATAATCTAACATCGTCAACTGTCATATAGAACTCTTGTTTCATTTACATTAGTAAACTAATTTTGGCATTCGCCTCTATTTGTCATACTGAATCAATGAGTAACGAGTATTATGTTTGGATAGGTTAGTTATTCTTGTATTAACCATTACTAAAAACATCTATGTCATATTTAAATACAAAGGATTCGTATTCAGGCTCTAATTCAAAAAAAAAAATAATAATAATTTTTTTTTTATACTTTTTCTTGTAATAGTTTTCTATAAAAGAAAAAAAATTTAAAAATGTTTGAACATATTGAGAAAACATTACAATTTCTTAAATTTGACATAATATATACTATAATGGATTTTCTTCTGTTTTTAAACTGATTTTCCTCAAAAAAAAATTTTAAGATTTTCTAAATAATATTAATTATATTTACAAGTTGATTATACACTCATTGCAATAGTTTTATTATAAAAATAATTCTTAACATAGAATAAGTGAAACTACGGAAATTACGAAATAGAAAAAACTGTCACAGATAGATTATATTTAATAATAAATAAAATTACTTTTAATTAAATAATTCACTTATAAAAATAAGAAATAATATTATTTTAATATCTGTGATATCTATCAGATTGAAAAGAAAATCTTATTCTGTAAAAAATTTTATTATCAATGCTTCTGAAATAGACTCAAGAAAGAAAATATGAACTGTCAAAGAGGAATAAAGTAAAACGGAAAGGGAATGACTTCCATACTGAAAACTTCTGTTGACAGTATAATACTCTTATAATAAATTATAATATACCCGTAATACAAAAAAAATCAATTATATTCATTTAACTCATAAGATCGAAGCATCCTGGAATAGAAAATGAAAAAATACTTATATAAAACTTTTCTTAGAGAATTTTTTATTCATTTATTTGTACAATTTGCAAAAATATACTGTTATTTAAATAAAATGAAATAATTAAAAAAATTAATAACTTTCTTTCAAAAAATCTCTTATCCTTTATTTAATTTGGAAATCTTGCTATTATCCAATAAACTTATTGTAAACGGAAAAAAAATATTTTAAGAAAAAATAATAAAATTAACCGGAAGAAATTAATATTTTATCAATAATTTTAATTTTAATTAAATTCTTTGATTTTTTGAAAAAAAAATTTAATTTAGCTTCATTACCAAAATTTAAATAGATAATAAACTAATTAATGGATAATAAACATGATATTTGCTGTTATCATTTCACATTTTGAAAATACACCTCTTATATTTTCATACAATTAAAAAACAATGTCTTCAAGATTTTCTTTAAATTCTTTCGAACACATTTCTTAATAAAGAGAAATTTTTTTTTTTTTTTTTTTGAGAAATAATGTATTGAGGAAATAATGTATCATTTATTACTGTTAAGGAAAAAAAACACTGTGACACTGAAACACCAACAAACACATTGTATGAATCTTAGATAAATCTTAAATGCATGCGATAAATGCAATGCATCCATCAGATGGTAGTTACTAAAATATACATTGTCAATAGCATTGGTGCTTGGTGGGGAAGTAGCAACTATGATGTTTCCTCTCTTCTTCTTGTTATTTCTTTAAAAATTGCTACTTTAGCAGGTTATTTTGACAACTCTTTTGCAAAACTTCCAGTAATTCCTTATAGAAATAATATTACAGTTTAAAATAATGACCCTTGATGATCATACTTACAGATCGAATATTATTGTTTTCATATTACAGTTTTATACCTTGTATTAAATTTTTAGTGTAACAATTATTTTTTATATCTTAATGTTATATTCCATGAAGTTTTTTTTAATTTTTTAGTTAACCACATTTACTGAGGTTAAAGTAATTGTACCCATCATACATAAGGAGCATCACAACATTATCCTTTCATAAAAGTACACATTTATAAGCATATTACTTGTTTTAGTAATACGTAAAATTCACTTAAGATGAAAGTGACGCTGTGTCGCTATTACATTAATTCTTTCATGCTGCTAAATTATGCTAAAGTAAGGCTTGCATACTTAATTCATTATAAATATAAGTGTATTTATTTAAAGGGTGGGGGGGGTTATAAATAACTCAAATCAAGCCTGATATATGTATATATATATTGCACACCCATTTATTTATGTAACAAAAGGAATATAAGCATGACATAAAAGGATAATAAGGCATTATATGAGAAAGGGTTTAGTGAAAAATACAATACAAATACAAATGCGTGTAAATGCAAAGCGATACCAATGTATTTCATACAACAAAATACAAGCAGTACAAATTGTGATAAAATACAAATACATACAGCCAGATTCAAACAGATACCACTGCATTTTATAATAGTAATAACAATAATAATTATTTTAAAGTTCACAAAATATAATATACTGATTTGCTTAATGCAATATACATTTTTAATTAAATTTGATACAATAATTTTTAGCTTATACAATAATAAATTATAATTATAGTAAACTAATAATAGTAGCACAACATGAATACTATACTATTACAAAGTAATGCAGCAATACAAAAAATAAAAATAAAGAAAATAAATTAAAAAAAAAAACAATAAGTTTAAAGAAAAACCATTTCTGATTATTTTATTATTATAAATTATAATCGCTTAATAAACGGGAAACAGTTCTTATAAGTGAAATCCATTACAAAATTATTTATTTATCCCACCCAAAAAAATTAAAAGCAATAAAAATTTTAATTCTGATATTGTATAAAAATAAATTTAGACGTAAGTTATGTTTGTATTATTCGGAACATATTTTCTATTAAAACAATAGAACAATAGTTATAGACAGCTAGATAATTTCCTCCATAAAAATTAATCTCTCTTAGAAGAAGGAATAAAAGAGTGTGAAATGGAAATAAATATGGAAAAAAACTAAAGTAATGGAAGTATTCAAAGAAGAAGACGAAATCTTCTTCTTTGAATACTTCTTTGAGTCGTAAACATATTTATATATTTGGGGATGGTGGTGAAGACTAGAAGAATGCAATGGAAATAAAAGAAGGATAGCGATGGCAAAGAAAGCCTTCAGCAAGATGAGAAAATTACTTTGTGGTAAAAATCTAGATTTTAAGTTAAGAGAGAGGTTAGTCAAATGCTACGGATGAAATTCTTGTTATGTTGAAGTGAAACATGGACGATGAGAAAGAGAAATAGGGACTTGATTGAGCCTTTTAAGATGTGAATATGGAAAAGAAAGGAAAAATTAAGTTGAACAGTAAAGTGAAGAATGAAAAGGAATTAAGAGCATTAAAGAAAAAAGAATTTTTCATCTTGTAAAATTAATGATAAAGTGAAGATAAGAAACTACAAATGGACGAAGGCGAAGACTTGGGACAGAAATAGATGGAGAGAGCAGTGGCGTAAGGGATTTCGCGTCAGGCAGAACATAAGTTGATGATGATTTGCTATTGGTTGACCTTCATAAAATAACTATGGCAACTAGATATTTTTAATATAGAGAAGAAGTCAGCTAGTCTTTGGTTTTAATACTTAACTGAAATTCCCCTCCAGATAATGTCTAGTTGCCATGGTTACAGAGCAAGATCAAATAACATTTTTACTTCAGCATAGTTAATAATATTTAAAATAGTATACTGTTTAATATTATAGATATTTAATATTATTAAATGTTTAATATATATATTTAATATTTCTTAAGGAAGACAAAAATTAACTTCATTAAACTGTAGCACTTCCCCGATTTTAAATTAATTTTAATGCTACTTTATTGGATTAAAAGTATATACATAATTTTAATAATCTATACAGAAAAGACGTATTACGTTATATGTTTAACAATAATTTATTAGAAGTTTTTCGCTTTTTTATAAAGCATCTCAGATGCTTTATAAAAGCAGACCTTTTTATAGTTTATTTATCTTTATATTTAATTTCAATTTGTAGGAATAATAAAATAAAATATTTGTAAACGAATATTGTTGACTAATGCATCAAAAACGTTTATAATAACAAATTTTTCCAATACATATAATTACGAATAATAATTGAATTTTACTGAAAATGCTAACAAAAAAAGTTAATGATAGTTAAATAGTTAACAATAATAGCAGTTTAGTATATAAACTAATACAAGTTTTTATTAGTTAATAATTAAAATTATTAACAAAAACTATTTTATTTTTCCATTTTAGAATTCGTTAAATCATCTACTATTTATTAAAAGTTGAGAATACTAGAAACAATCAACTGAAGATAAAGAAAAAGAAAAATTTTTAACTTTTAAATACCAAACATTTTTTACAATTTCGCTTCATAAAAAGATTACAAAATAAATAAATACACGTATTATAATACGGGAGGGGTAAGGAAAAGCTAATTTTTTTTATTGTAATGATTACACGTAATAATATTTTTTAACTTAAAAAAAAATATATAATTTTTTAAAGTTTAATAGATTTAAAAACTTTTTTCCCACCTGCTACATTTCTATTAGTCAGATTTTATCTATATTAAAAAAATAATAAAAACTAGATATACGGTATGATAGAGAAAGGAATCTCTACGTTTTCTTCCTTGACCACTTTCACGACCATTCATGTGAGTAATAAGGACTTATTCTACTGCAGTCTTATTATATGAACACAATTTTTGTATTTATTTTTACATCAGCATTATAACGGTTGATTAATTCTTAATATATTTTTCCAAATTAATTATTATTAAATGTTTTAAAAAAATAATTTATTTATTATGTAGTCTTAACATACGAATTTATGACAATGGTTTACGATGACAAAAGCAATTTTCCAATTATCGTATACCATAATTTGTTAAAGACTTAATAGTTTTTTAAGTTATCAAATACAATAAGTTAAAAAGTATAAATTCGCCTAAAGTAATTTTTTAATATAAATTTCTAATATCCTTTTATAAAATCCTCTGTAAATTTACGTTTACATGTGATTATAGTTTTGCTTTTTTTATCACACTCATTTATCCAGTTGTTTCCTACCTTCTAATATAATATTTTTCAAATTTATATAAAAATTGATTTATTCAGAGAAAATAGCATTTTTTAAAGATTACTTTGTAAAAGGATCATAGTATTTACTTCAGTAAGAGGAAACCCCGAGAAACTTGAATAAAATTCCCGGCGAATCCAAAATCGATATCCAAATTCACAAGTCATCGTTCAAAATATCATAAAAAAACGGTTGATTCAGCCTGAATATATATAAGCAAATCATAACAAACGATAATAACATAAAATAATGGAGCTTGTTATCTTCTAGCACTAAATTAAATGTTCAAATACATAAATAAAGTAACCTAAGAATGGAATGTAATCGTCTAATTAGTACAACAACGTGGCTGAGTTCAGAAACAACAAAAAAACGATTTTTCATTATTTCTTTATCAGAATTTCAATTAAAAAATAAAAATAGCATTAGAAAGTATTTTAGTTTATAAATTTTATTCGAATCGATATATCCAGTTTGGGGAAATATTAAGCAAACAGAAAGCCAACATTATACGAATTTACATACTACATTAATAAACATAAATACTACATTCTTCTAAAACTTTTCAATCCCAAAATTTTGTTCTTTGGTTAGAGGGAAGTTCATAAAAAACATACCCTGCATATATTACGTCATATGAGATTTTTCTCAGATCGTATATTTTTCCTTGTGTAGTATACAGCATATCTAAGTATAACTGGGAAAGTCAAAATATTAATTTATTTTACATATTTTCCAGTTCATACAAAAAATTAATTTCTCAAACATGGTACTGTTGTTATGTTAATTAAATTAATAATATTAACGATTAAAAATCCACCTTACAAGCAGGTTGAAATAAACCGAAGATCTTTCAGCTTAATTAAAAGCTATCGTCAGGAGTTAAAAAACATTATATTGAGGTCAAAATTCATAAAGTTAAAATATGAAACCTGACATGACTATCCATTCCTAACAATAAACTCAATACTATATTATACTGTTAGGTACAATAGTATTACAATACCGGATTATATTGTTAGGGATGGACAATCATGCTTGGTATTACATTTTAACTTGTGATTTTAACTTCAATACAATGTTTTTAACTTCTGATGATGGCTTTCAATTAAATGGGAAAATATTCGGTTTTTTTAACTGGTTGGTAAATTGGACTTTCAATCATTAATATCATTTATTCATTCAAAAAAATCTGCAGGTCATTGCTTAAACCCTTCACCTATCTTATCGCCTCTTCACCTACTCGTACTCGTCACCTATCATATCGTGTGGAGCGTGTGATTAATACGTAAAGAATTTTTGCTATTTTATTTAAATGGAAAACAAAGCAAGTTAATGGAAGGTACATGATAAGAAAATAAGAAATATCTAGCGATAAAGTTAATAAAAAAAATTAAGTTAATTAAATAAACCTACTTTTCAATAAAACATTAAAAGAATTATTTATATTAATACAAAAAAATTCAAAATAATGTTATCTTTACACAGCAGCAATAACTTTATAGAAAAAGAAACATAAACTTTTTTACAGCATCTAAGTATTTTAAGATAATGCGGAATCATAGTCAAAAGCAGTCTCAGATCGTTTAAAGGTTCAGAATCAATAAACGTCAATACACTGGAAAATGGAAATTATAATATATGAGGATAATTGAAATGAGAATAAGGTTTATTTAATTAGAAAGAATTGATAACAAACAAGATGCTAAACTTTATTTTTTGAGAAAGTTTATTAAATAGGAAAAATAAGGATAGAACAAGAAATAAGGGAACAAAGATGAATGGAAAAAAGTAGAGGAATAAATTAAGATGTTTTTCATGGATGATAATGGCACAAAAGAGAAAAGCAATTGATCTCCAAAAATAAAAAAAAACGTTAATGACAAATTATAGGAGTAAGTATTAATGAAAACTAAAAGATAATCATGTTTATTGTTAAGAATATTGTGTGAAAAAAATTTAATTTCATAAATCTTAGGATAACTAATAACACACACACACACACACACACACACACACACACACACACACACACACACACACACACACACACACACACACA
>JAAAKQ030050544.1:2816-16287 GCA_010016005.3 Zanna intricata | reverse complement strand
AAAAAAAAAGTGGTCATCCAGAATACTTGTAGGTGTTAAGAATAGCCGATTTTATAAAATTGTTTTCATTGGTAAAGAAAATATCATTCAAAAAACTCGGATTAATATATTTTCAGTTAAGCCACTGGCAAAGCCGAATACAGTGAGTATAATCTCTATGTAAAATAGCTTGTACTCAATGATATTGAAAATCATGGAGTTGCTGCTCACGCACAACCTTCCAAACTGTTGTATTACTAACACTGAACACCAAGGCCAGCTCTCTAGAACTTTTCTAGGATGGTTAGATATTTCACCTACCACCCTTCCTGAATTCGGGTGTACACACTAAATGCGATCGTCCTGATTTAACAAGTTTTTTTTTAGGTTTGACGGTTCCTGTGCTCTGGGCTATATATGAATAAATGAAAACATCGTGTAAGAAGTAACACTCGATTGAGAAACTGTTCCTGTCACAGTCGTCTTGTTTCAAGATTATTGCAACGTACGAGACCATGCATTAAATGCATCCAGCTACTTCTAAGTTAGTATAAATATGATTCACATTACCTGCCACGATGAATACGATATTGGTAAAAAAAAATTAACTCTTATAGCACAGATGAATGTATTCAATCGGTCAGTAGAAAACAAACAAACAACAATAAAAACAAACTGGGTATTTTATTTACATTTACAACGGGTTGTTAATTACAACATTTGTTTTGATGCAAATTATTTTAATGTAGAATGATTCACTTCAAGAATGTTTGCCATAACTTTGTTATTTATGAACAGATTTGAATAAATAAGGCGTCATTTTCTTTGCCATAAGACATTTTTTGTAATAATTTAACAATTAAATAAACCAGAGTTGCAAAAATATTAGCAATTAAAATGTTTACATGGTTACCATTTTGAAGGGATTGAGATCAAATTCATAATTTATACAAATAAACCTCTAGTAGTAAACGAAATTTCAGCTCGATACGATTAACCGTTCATGAGAAATAAATTTTTGTATTAAAAATACAAAATGGTGTATAGCCGACTAAGCATTTCATAACTAAGCATTTCCGGATATATGTTGATATAAATAAAGTTCTTTCTTTATTTCGATGTGGGGTACCCATCCCTTAAACTCTCGAAATGGGTTTTATAAACTCTGTATATTTAGTATGGTTGATTAATTCATCAAATAAAAGCTTGAAATGAGAATATAAAATGGAAATTTTGTTACATTTGGAAAATACAGAATTTTTTATTTTCTTGAAACACTAAATTCCATTCCACTATTAAACCTACATAGAATCATTTACTGAACTTTAAACAAATAGGCTGTACATATTTGTAAAATCTATACCCATTTTATTGTTAATACTACTAGTAGGGAAACAATCAAATTTCTGATTAGATTATTATCTTATCAAAACAATTTTAAAATTCAACATCGCCAGACTCAATACAATGAAAACAATTTTAATTATCAGTACAGATCAATTAATACGCTCTACATGTACACTTTTATTTATTATATACCGTGAATCTTAACATAAGACTTGAACAATAGATGAAAATTTTATTTCATTACTAATAACCAATACCATCTCCAATCAATATAAGAAAAATAAAACATTTAATAATTATTTACATTATACATCACGTAACCAATCGATTACAAATATAATTAGTTATGAACAACTGAATATATTTTTAAAGCCAAGAGCTTTTGAATGATTGATATTATTGATATTTTAAATGTTAATTAATGCTGAATTTATTCAGAAAATTTATTATCCATTACAATAAGTACATTTTATATTTATTAATTTATTTTTTAATAAACGCTTCTTTTTTTTGCACTTTTTTTTAGTGCCAGCTAAACCTAAATAGAAAGTCTCCATGAAAAATGTGTATATTTATTAAAAAAAACTATTTTAAAAATATAATTCCCCCCAAAAAAACCCATATTTTTTTTGGGGAATAAAACATCCAAATTTTTTCAATAAGAAAAAAAAATTTGGATGTTTTAAGTTTGTACGAAACATTCAAATATTTAATATATTTACCACATGCGGACAATTTTCAAAAAATTATTGTGAAAACTAATCAATAACTTTTTTCCAATTAATACACTAAATTATTATAACATCGGCTGCATTTTAGAAATACTAACAAGAGACATTTCAAATTATACTAGTTCAATCCATTAAAACATTTTTAAAGAATAGTTAAAATTCTCAACTTAGTACCTAAAAGGAATGTGAAAATCTGAATCTAATTTTTTTTTTAAATTCGCTTTTTTTAAGGAATTACAATTTTTGTGATCCAACCAATTTTAAGATACCCTCACGGTATATGCATACAAATGTATAATGTTTAACTACGTCGACTAACACATTAAACAGAACAAATATATGTTCTTAGGTCATGTACTATTAATAATTCCTAAACAGCTCAAAGTCTCATTGTAAATTAATTCCTTTTCTCTGCCTTCTCTCTTTCCTTATTCTTAATTCCTTTATTGCTCGGACAAGAATCTGAGGTATTATATCACCCCCGACTAACTTCATCTGCAAAGATGTTAGACGTGGAGCTCATGTTTGCTTGTTAAGAGTTTATAGACTCTTGTTTCCTATCTTGAGTTTACACAAAGCGGTAATAATAGTTTACATGCTGAAAAAATAAAGATAAGCATTTGCTCTTCCTGTAATTTAATATTCAACAGACTTAGCTCTCAAATCTCTATTAACAAAGCACTCTCTTCCCTTTTATCACAAAATATCTTCTAATATATTAAAAATAAAATACCTCTCTTAATTGGAAAATAAGTAGCAATAGTAAATAACAGTATTTCATGCTATTAATTCATCAAATAAGAAATTTTGCATGAAATATTCTATATTTTATACATATATAGAAATGTAAAACTACAAGTAATGTTTCTTTTTAACCGATTACAACGGTACCATAAAATATTCAGTTCAATATTACTTAAAATTTTGCTTTCATTCCCTAGTGAAGTAGAGTTTGTTATTGATTTTTCTAACAAATTTTTTTTTGAACAAATGATGTAAAGTAAGTTTACAAGTTACTGAAAACAAAAATTTTACAAGTCGATGGATGACAAACTATAAATTTTAAAATTATTGTGCCAAGGATGATAATGTTCAGACCAAAAGAGGTTGTGGAACTTCTTTTAAAGATTGTGAAATCAGCCTAGAACACTGAAGGCCAAGATGTACTTTGTATCATACTCCATTATAAAGGAGAGTATAAATTTTTTCATAGATCAAAGACAACTTTCAGTCCTTAATGTTCTTGGAAAAATATATTCAAGGAAATTTTGGAAGTATACTTTTGAATGCAGGTTTCTACCTGTAACTGTATGAACTGTATAACTGTATGAAGCACAATGTTTTTTTGATAGGACTGAAGTGTGCAAGATAAAATTTTTATGTTAAGACAACTTAGGGAAAAAATCCTAGGGTATTATAATTATAAGAAAATGCATCTTTGTTTTCGTACATAAACACAGTGGGTTTTGAGGGTAACTTGGAGCTATTATACAAATTTCTGGAAAAAAGTATGTATCAGAAACTTGCAACACCAGTGGAATTCAAGATCACAGTTGGAATAACACTGGATGTTATTTATTACCCGTACATTTATATTACCTTAATGGATGGTAGACAGCATTAAGGTGTAAAAAGAGAACAAAGAAATTTCAAGTTTACACCTGTAAAATTAAAAATTGTATACTTGTGCGGGCTTGTTTCAATAAACATCACAATTCTGATAGCAAACTCTAGCAAATCTAGTTAGCAAACAAATCTAGCTTCAGAGAAGATAACCCATCATTAGTCCAGGGAAACATTAAGATCTTTAAACATTAAGAAAATTTAATTAATTTTGGCTAGCAAGAACAGAAATATGACTTTTAGTTCTTTTTTTTTTTATAAGACTGAACCATCAAATATTGAGCAAGATTGTAAATTTAGTGTGAAATAAATTACAGGCTTCCTTCTTCCACTTAACCCTTATCAAAAACTTACAAATAAATCTAAATTAGAAATAAAATAAAACTGGCTATCTGTGAGCCATACATGCAAACTTAATTACATTGTACAATAAAACATCATGGACCTTACAGTATAAACAAGTGACAACAAAGGCTACTCTCTCTAAACAATATTTAACCCAAAGATACAGATGTCACTAAATAATTATCAAAGTCTTATCTAATAAAAGTGAGATAACACAACAGTGCTGGTTTGTTATTAAAATCCACAAAAGGCTGATGGATACATGGAAACACGACAAATAAAAACCCACTCAGAGTTGCATTTGAAACAATCACTTGGAAGGATACACCTGAGATTATATAAAATTGGCACCTGATTAAGTTGGTTTTAGTACAATACTGACAGAATTAGAATAAATAACTTAAAAGAATAATGTATTGTAACAATACCAGTATAATGGACCTGAGTAACGGATTCCTGCCAATTAAGACGAAAATTAATAATGGTAGGAATCTAGAAAGGAAACAATTGTTCATTGTAATACTGCCCACTGACACATCTGCGACAGATGTTCCATGAGAAGGATTACCATACCAAGGTAGGAATGTATGGGAAAATACCTCTGAAGATCATTCTCACACTTCAACTTGGGTCTGGTTCTGCAGGTAATGAGGATAGGAGTATAAATACTCCAGGGAAAAGAGTGAAGTTCAGTTTTGAAGAGGCGAGTGTAGGCGTATTAGCCCACTGGTTGATCTTATGGTTAACTCATGATCGCAAATCAGCTGATTTCGAAGTTGAGAGTTCTAAGACTTAGATCCTAGTGAAGGTAGTTACTTTTATTTGGATTTTAATGCTAGAACATGGGTACCCGTGTTCTTTGGTGATTGGGTTTCATTTAACCACACATCTCAGTAATGGTCAACCTGAGAATGTACAAGACTACACTTCAAATAATACCTTCCAGCGGTTCCGGAGGCTAAACAGAAAAATAGATAGAGTATAAATGTATTGTTGGTTGTGTCCGGCGTGGTTGTAAGACAAGAGTTATCTGTCAATGTATACTACTGCAGTCTAGCAGGGTAGTGATCGACATGGCATCACAAGCAATCCAATGCGGACAGTACATGAAAACAGGAAATGGTTTGATAAGTAACTATTAAGACAATTAGTTAAAAAGGATAAATTATTAAACTCATTCATAAATTGCTAGGGTAGTTTTATTTGTAAAAAGGAAAGGTATTATTAAAATTACTTGTATTATCTGGTATACTTGTTGAAAGTATAAATGTCAGTCGTCATTATAATGTCTTTTGACAGTTGAATTGGATTTTGATCTTTACAATTGAACTACCTGTAAATAAATCCTGACCTTCTTTAAATTCTACTTTGTATGTAATCATTGTTAATTATTATTGTTGTTTCACAATTACTATTTTCTTTTTATTATTGTCTATTATTATTATTATTATTACTATTTTTGATCTGTCTTATTTTATTTTACAAATGTTCTTAAACTAATAATAAATTGTAATTATATAAACATTCTTAAATCGTTAATCTCACAATATCCTGACTGAGCCGTGAACATGCGGCAGTAATATTAACCCTTAACAGAGTAATATGTCTGGGAAATGGATGCAAAATTACAAACCTGTATAGTTTACATTCACTCTGGAATTATGCACCATCCTCCTTATCTACCTTTCAGTCAGGCAGCAATCTTTGTCCAGTGCAAGTGGTTTGTTTCTGACGGTCATTCCTTCCAGGTATACTTGTTATCCCCGTTCCGTATAGGAGACGTATTCTGTTAATTGAGTGGCTCTACTTCTGTCTCAGAGATGTTCATTGAGTGACTTTATTTTATAACTTTAAAACTACCACTTTTATTGATTTTATATTACTATTAATTGTATAAATACAGTCTTAAGAGTCTTAAACATATTTTTAAAAAAAACATGGAGTTAATGATTCTGATATTCCTAGTCTTTCATATGGGAAACTAGTTGCCAATAAAGTCTGTGCAATAGCTCAGAATTTTGAAAGCGATCTTCAAAGTTTGGCGAGTGATGTTTCAGAAGGACTTGGTTCAGAATTTGATCCTTTTAATAACAATAAGGATCCAGACTATCAAACTGATAGTGTCCACAACTCTGACTCGGAGCAGGAGACAGATGAAAATGAGGATATTGGCCAAGAATCTGTTGATACAGAAGATATTAACAAAGAGAATGTGGATGAGCCTCTTGCTCAGTCAAACCATCAAGATCCAGTGTATTTTTATGAAAAAAGGCAGGGAAAAAGAAGCAACTTAAATGGAGAAAAGAAAATCTTCCAGCTAATGTTAGAAGAAGGCATAATACAGTAGTTCAACTCCCTACACTAAAATAAAAAGCAAACAATTGGGGCATAATCCATCTGTTGAAGTATGGAGTGTTTTATTTACTAATGATACATTGGAAGAAATATTAAACTGGACAAACAAGAAGATTTCTTCGCTCAGAGCAAACTATTCAAAACCTAAATCTTATTTGATTTAGACACTACTGAACTAATAGCCTTTATTGGGCTTTTGCTTTATATAGCAATATTTAAGTCAAACAATCAATCGGTAGATATTTTTTTGCAACAGATGACAAAAGACATGAGATATTTTGCTGTACTATGTCCAGGAATAGATTGTTATCTCTATTAGTAATATTATGGTTCAACAATCCTGATGAACAAGATGAAAAAAAGAGAGATCATCCTAGAGCAGCAGTGTCAGCAATACTCAACAAGTTTATTGAAAATTACCAGCTTTACTATCCAGGGCCATTAATGTGTATAGATGAAATGCTGACTGCATTTTGTGGGCAGTGCAGTTTCTGAATGTTCATGCCTATAAAACAGACTAAATACCAAATCAAAATCTTACACTTGACAAAGGCAAAAACCACTATGTATATAATTGGTAAATATACTGTGGAAAAGGAAGTGATGGATGATTGTTATATCAAGAGCAAAAAAAACTGTTAATCCCTACCCAAGCAGTCATCCAGCTGACTAAACCAACTGAAGGTTCACATTTTAAGATTACAGATACAATTGGTTTAGTTCAATCAAGATTGCTAAAGAGCTTTTAAAGAGAGATTTACATATGTTGGTCCCCTCAAAAAGAATAAAACTGAAATTCCACCTGAGTTCCAGCCAAACAAATCACATAAAGAAGATTGTATACCTTCAC
Organism: Zanna intricata; assembly: GCA_010016005.3. Lineage (NCBI taxonomy): Eukaryota > Metazoa > Arthropoda > Insecta > Hemiptera > Fulgoridae > Zanna > Zanna intricata. The sequence continues at coordinate 9,057 of JAAAKQ030050544.1, read as the reverse complement.
TGAAGATCTCACTCTAATTTCATTTGTATCTAAAAATGCAAAAGCAGTTATTTTGATTTCTTCTATACATCATACCTCTGCTGATGATGTTTCTTCAGGGAAGTCAGAAATCACTGTTTTTTATAACCTAACAAAAGGAGGTGTTGATGCAGTTGACCAAAATTATACTAACTACACAGCAAGCCAAAGAACCTGACGCTGGTTTACAGTAATATTTTTTACAATTATTGATGTTAGTTCAGATATAAATTGTTATATTCTTCATCAGAGCTACAAGGATATTGAAAAACTGACTCGATTTGGGTATATGAAGACAATGGCAAACAACTTGATTCATCCATTTAGAATGGAGAATAGAAACTAGAAGGCATTTATCCTGAGAATTGGTATTTTTAATCAAGATGATACTAAAGAGTGAAGATCATCCAGTAGATGTACCAGAATTCCTTGAAAGTCAAAAAACATGTTCATTTTGTCCTCCATAGTTAAAAAAAAGGACCAGATATTCTTGTCAGCAATGTAGAGCAGCAATTTGCCTAGAATGCATGAGGAAGATCTGCAAAAAATATGACTAAAATGTGGCTTTGAAAAGACTTACATCTAAAGAATTTGTAGTTTTTAAACTTTTCCCATTTTATTTTGAATTGTATGATTGGTTTTGTGTAGTTTTGTAAAAAAAAAAAAATAATAATAATGATATACTTGCATTTATTTACCTTCACACAAAACTAGTTTTTGTTTTACTATTATTTAAAATTAAATTGTATGCAATAAATTAATTAAAATTAATTTTAACTAAGAACATGTTAGAAATACTGTATTTAAGAATATATCGTCATTAAATTTGATTTGTATCACTTCATGTGTTAATTATACCCAAATTACTCATACATAACAGTGACTCTCAGAGGCATGCTGATACTTATGTATGCTGGTACTGTTTCATTGTTATGTATATATGCTGTCACTGTTACATTAGCACTGTGGTTACCAGGGCCCAGATAGTGTGTACCGACCTCCATGGCGTGAATGGTAGCATCTCGGCCTTTCATCCGGAGGTCCCAGTTTCAAAAACCGGTTAGGCATGGCATTTTCACACATGCTACAAATCATTCATCTCATCCTCTGAAGCAATACCTAACAGTGATCCCAGAAGTTAAAAAAGGGGGGAAATAGACCAAGTGTGTTTTTTTTTTTTACATAAATATTTGAAATTATTAATCTTATTTGATAAAGGAAGTTTGGCAACAGATCTTAATAAAGTATAAATAAATCTTTACAAAAAATGGATTAAATAATTGTGCAATTTTCAACTTGGTATGTACAAAAATATGGCAACTGGCTTTCATTAGTACTTTATTAAAATATCACTGATGTAAATAAACATGTTTCAAGCTAGCAGTACTTTTGAAGAAATAAGAAGTTTGATTTAGTGAAAATTATATATTTATGTATGTGTATGTGTGTGTGTGTGTGTGTGTTGTGTATGTGTGTACTTAATATGTACTTAAATTTATCATTTTGGTCTAATTATATAAGTATGAACAAATCTAATACTGTGCTTCCTATTGCAGTTTCATTCAGTATAATAATCAAATGTTTATTACTAAATGATAAAATAACAGAATTTGTAACAAACAACTAACAATTTTCTAATATAAGAATTATTATTGCTGATATTTCTATTAATAATTTGATTTTTTTTTCCATTTTGTACAATTTATGCCAATATATTATTATATTAAAATAATGGTAACTCAATTTATAAGGGGCAAATAATGCTGAAAAAAGAAATAAATAAAATCTACTTAAATGCTCAAAATAACTCAAGATCTTAAAGGTAATAGCTGGCCATCATTCTAACAATTTCTTACAAGATCAGAACATCTTTGATCACCATTCAACCATTTAATTGATCAATAATTGTGTACCAACCATCTCAACACATGTTCAAACAAATTTTCTTTGAGATAAAAAAACATCAAAGCTTCTGAATGGAAAATTCACAGCCAACTGCAGGACTATGGGGTAATAGGAAATATCAATTGAACTTCTACAAATCATTCAACCAGATTCCCTTGGAAGTTTATTGTGACTCTGATAATAATATCTTTAATGAACTCAAATTTGTGAATGTGACTTACATTGGATTTCTAGTTACAAGTGCATAAAGTGTAATACTGTCTGTAATAATATTCATTATTTACTGTTATTAAGCAGTAATTATGTTATGTTATGGGAATCAGCTTTTATATGTTAAGAGCAACACACTTAAAAAAAAAAATTGAACAATTATTTGTTCCTGTTAATCTTTTATTGATTCCACTCAACCTACAACAAATCTTCAAGTAGCAGATAACAGAAAATTTAAATAATCTTTCCATATAGATTTAAGTATTCAATCTGCAAATATATAAAGGGCTCCTTTAAGATCTAATTTACAAATCATACAAATGGTTCATGTTTCTTTTAGAACAAAATATCAATTCTAATTTCATAAGCAATCCGAAGTGCCTTATTTATTCATCCAAACAATAAAGCAAATGCAAAATGTAAATATAAGTGTTTTTATATACAACAAAGTATACTGTTACTTTAATATCAATATAGTGAGTCGACTACTTAACCTCAAAAATTTGAAAGAAAAACATTTAAAGGAATTAAGGTAGTATGATTATGTTCAATTAAGAAACTGAATATCAACACCAGACTTTTATGAATAACGTACTACCTAGTAAAAAATTGAAAAATACTTAAATAATCAACTGTCAACACTTACCTCCTCATTTATGACAGTAGCATTGCTTAACGACCTTAAGGCAGAAGTAATCTTCCGCCCTAAATCTGCTAACACCATTTTTGATTAAAAAGTATAAAAACTTCCTATATAAATATATAAAAATATTAACACAAAATTCGACACGGATGCTACGAATTTAGTTTCAACTACGTTTAGTTTTATAGGTTATTCCACAACAGCTGTTTTCAGGCCAACATGGCATATTGTTGGAGCACTATGGCGATCAGACGAAAAGAACATCTATAAGAACTATAAATGACTTGTTATTAACTAATTTAAACAGGATTAGAATGCAATTTATCATTTAATTACTACCGAAGTCGTAAATCAGACAAGCATAGTCCACGATGATAATTAATACCTTTCGTAAAAGCAATATCCACGTGTAGATGTCAGTAGCTGCAGGACACAAGTTATCGTAGTTCCACATAGATGTCAGTCTGTACGCAAGTCTTACTTGGTTATTCCATGAAGATTAAAATCAAATTAACAATAAAACGAATCTATGTATCGTGACTAAAATTTCTTTATATACTTTGAGGGTTTCGTTTTGTTAAATACGCTGAAGTGTAATTTATCTTCCATCCTTCTACAAAATTATGGTAACAATATGTTGTTCTATATCGCAGGTGACAAACTTCTCATGACAGCCCATAAACTGTTTCTGACAGTAGTTGACAAAACCGCAGACTGTTCGAAGATTTTTTGTTGGCGTCACTTGTTCTTGAGATAGTAGAATTATAGGACACTAATATTTATCAATAGATTAACACAATGCAATAATTGTTGAATGACAAAGTAATAATTGAATGACAATGCAATAACTGTTGAAATTTGAGTATGTTTTTTTCTAATACCCAATTTCCCCGTCATGGTAATTCTTACTGTTTGATACCAGCTCATATATTCTTCATCCATTTATTGCGTAAATCTCTTTATATTGAATTGTAGAATATATTTCGTAGTAGGACAGGATTATCTATTAAAAAAAAAAACTATTACTAAAGTGACCAGCGGGTATAAAAATTTATGCTTATACGTACTTTCAATTTTAACAATAAATATTTCGACGTTTTTAACATGCGTAGATGGTAGTAATCGATAAAAGCTTTGGAGCAAATGTTCGATTAGTTTGTTTATAAGTTGTTCGTCGGACTAGCGACTTAAAAGACTATACATTAATTAATTAACATTGCTACGTGATCTTTTCTGAAATTGTAAGGAAAATGTTGCGATAAAAAGAATTTTTCTTTTTAATTGATTAAGCAATTTATTTTTTGTGTTATTTATATGGTTAAAGATATGAATCGAGAAATGACTGATCCAGAAGGTAAGTGTCAACTGCCCCATTTTTTCAAATGTAATGTCAAGTTTATAGATTACTGGTATATTTTTCCAGATGGATTTATTCAGAAAATTATGCCGGATATTTTGGCGCATCCTGTTGATAAATCATAACCTCTGTTTCTGTGTAGTTCATGAGCCTAGGCTTCCTTTTTGTGGCTTCAAAACTAATAAAAATATTAAAACCAATTTTATAAAATATTAATTTTTTTCACTTTCAGACTTTGAATTTATCGTGATAGTTCACATCTAGATAGGTTGTTTGGTCAGCCCCCTGATTTCATATGATTTTTTATTGGCAATTTCTCTGTTTACATTATAAAATGTTTAATTAGTTTATTTGGGTGTATTTTAAAGAATTTTTCATTTGCCACTTTTTTTCTTTTCACATCATCTAATTTAATTACGTATAAAATTCTTCCAGTATGATCTTTGGATTTTAAAATTCTTCAATGGAAGTTATTACTGCTTTATATTAGTAGGCAATAAAACTTCTAAAATTGATGAGTTTAATCACAGCATTTTTCATAAAAGTTCATACTTAAAATTTAAGGTTTTACCAGTCATTTTCACTTTAGTCTAAAGTTAACATTACCCAAGTATCCACTTATCATAATTATTATTCATAACTGAAAAGTTGGTGTACGCAACAATATAAATTTGACAATTTTTAGGTCTGTTCATTAATAGCATCAGTGAAGAACATTGCAGCCTAGATACTCTTAAATAATATTTGTTAAAAATAAACATTATATATGAAAAAACATGAGAGTGTTGATTTTCATTGGGAAGCTCATGGAGCTTCAAGTAAGCTCCACTTTTTTCAGTTAAATTCTTTTTAGGCACAAGTAGAAGGAAAGAGGGAAAATTGGCCAAGGGTGTTATGTTAGTGATATTTTTCTAAAAATATTCAACTAGTTCGCTTCCTATTGGTAAACCTTTTTCAGTACGAGTTCTTTTTTAATATATCCTTGATTGATAGAAACCTGCAACATCTAATGTCTAGCCTTAATGTTTACTTGTGTGACACATTGCTTTTCAATTTATTTTTAGAATTTTATCTATTTCATTTGAGCAATTCTTTTTAGGATGTATCATCCTAGAATACTTACACTGCCTTTCAAATATTTATTTTAAAATGTAATTAAAACATTCATTATTTGACTCTTATATTATGTATTTACTTGTTAAAATTTTCTTTATTAGTTTTTAGTTTCTATTTTTAGTCCATTTCTAGTGTTTTAGTGCAATGCATGATCATAGCTTTTCCACTATATTTAAGGTACATTAAAGCAGCAAAAATTCATCTTTACAAGCTAGAGACTAAACAGTGGATGGGAGCAGGTAAAAATGCAACAAAAAAAATCAAAAACAACTCCATCTGCATAGTTTTTTTTTCTTGTGATGTGGTACAAAATTAAGACTAAACCAAACAATCTGTTTCTTCTGGTGCTATGGGACATTAATAATAGAAATTATTTATATTTTATTAATATATTAATAAATTAGTTTCAGTACAGTCATGACCAATTGTTTTGGAAAGGGTTGATAATAAAAAATTTATAATATACTTACATCTAAAATTCTCAATCAGAATACCATGTTTACTTTAATGTCAAAATTAAAGTCATTTCAGTCTGCTAAGTCCTTTTTTTCATTCCTCTTTTTGATGCATGACCCCACATAGAAATTATTATGTTACCAGTAGTTTTGTAGACAGTATATATTAATATACATGTTTAGATAAATTTTAAAAGTTATATAAAACTACTATATAGAAAATTGTCACTCATATACTCTGTAATTATATTATATATTCAAGAGCAATGTTTTTTTTTTATTTTTAGCAGTTGTGTTTTTTAATGTATCCTATTATATAGAGGAAGTGGTTTTTTTTTTTGTTTGAGATAAACAAAACACTACTCAGTCACAAGCGAATTTTTACCCATATTTCTTGGCATAACTGAGAAAGTTTTTAGATATATTTCATGTTGAAAAAAATAAAATATTAATATATGTAAAGTGGAGATTTGCCCGTTGAAGCATAAACTTTAATGAATTGAGTTAATGAACTGTGAACTATGATTCTCTATCACT
>JAAAKQ030050533.1:0-16287 GCA_010016005.3 Zanna intricata | reverse complement strand
AAAAAAATAAAGTACATATAATACAACAATTCCAAAACAAGTTAATTACGACAATCGCGGAAGTTGTCATGGATCACAAGGTACGCTGAGATTCACGAATATATGTAGCTTCCGTCGGTTCGTAAGATTGTAAGACATTACAATGTTAAATCCCAACAACGTCTAGAGAATCATGTCACCCACCTTGCAACCAATCTGCTTGATAACAGCTGGGACGTACGAATATTGAAACTCTCCGTGTGCTTGACTTAAGGCTACTTAATGACAGTTTGCAGTTACTATTGCTATATCTAATGATATTAGTTTTTTGACTTCTTTAATTTTGTATTTATAATTGTGTTAATAAAAAGTTATATTGTTCTTGTTAGTTTCTATATTATTATGTGTCTAGATTCGTAAGTATAGATTCGCTAACGCTTGATTATTTGTTTTATTTTTATTGATTATTTATCTGTTTATTGGTGATTATTTATTATTGTTTATTTTAAAGGATATGAATAAAGGAATATTAACCTTCCCGGCGAAACTCAATTTTAGCAATAAAATCAATTATCTCAATAATCAGAAATATAATATATATATTTTATTTTTATTTGAGAAACAGAAATACTTAAATAAATCACAAATTTTAATAAATTGTATAATAATAATAAGTTCAGATGCAATAAAATAATAAAAATATTTTATAGTAAAATGAACTCAACAGTTGAAACACATTGCGAGTAGAAAAACCCTTTAAAAAAAAAGAAGAATTTTGTACTTTTTATAATGACAGAAATTAAAAGAAAATATTAAAACGTTAAATGGAAGCGAATTTTTTTTTTTAATAAAGACAATATTTAATACAAAAGATCAGTAAAAAATATCTACGTTATTATATTTTTTGATTGAATAATGAAGAATGAAATAGTGTTCAGTGATTTTGCTGAATCATACAAAAAACTTTAAAGAATGAAATATCTTTAAAGTACGGCAAAATGAAAATGATGATAAATTCTGCCTAAAGAACTGTAAAATCTTATTTAATTAAAATTACTTATAGAAATCAAGCTTAAAATGTTTATTTTGAATATTATATTATGAAAAAGCCTTATATTATATTATTTTATTATCAAAAAAAAAAAAACTTAAATAATAGATTTATATGCTTTTAATTTATAAATGACGACACATTCAGGTTAAGGTAAACCAAAGATTGGAAAGGATAAAGTACAGAATTCCTGGTAATAAGAAACGGAATAAGGATAGCTTTGTGACGGAACCAATAGCTACTTCGGGAATAAGACGAGCAATAAAAGTTTAAGATGTAGCCACGTGGAGCACTGTGGTCGCATGTAAACTTCTAACCAATAAATTTCGGCTTCTTTTTTCCAGTAAAGGATTTCAAAAGGACATTTTCCATTTTCATTCACCTATAATTCAAATCATTATTTTCTGGAGGTTAAGGTTTTTTCTTCTATTTCATTACTATTGTTTAAAAGTTATTTTCATTAATTTTAAATTCATTTTTAATTAATTTTATTTTCTTTCAAAACTTAAATTTGTTTTTATAAAAAAATATTTTTTACTCTTGAATATCGATGTTGAACAATAACTATAAAAAAAGAGTGCGATTTGAATAAGCTAGTTTTTAATTCGTTCATATTTTAAATTGTGGCAGTAATGAGCTTTAATTTGTTTAGTAAAATATCTCGTCAAACTGTGATTTGAGGAAAAACGTACAGTAGAAAATCTTGGATCATATAATAACACTCCTATTAATTTTATATAAGCAGTTTTTTTTTCTGAAATTAGACGTTTGACAGGTTGATGTATTTGCCAAATATTTACCTCTGCTTTAATCCTTTAATTCCAATAAGTTTCTTACAGTTTGCTTGTTTAATTATTTATTTTATTTATTCTAACTTTTTTTTACATACAACTATCTTTTACTTTCTGTACATTTCCCATTACTTTCAATATTTCCTTCCGTTACCAAATTAGATACCTAGGATGACTAAAAATATGGTTTACCAAAACATGTTTTTTTTTTAAATATTCCGTAGATATATCTTTACTCCCACACCGCCCATAACATTTTCGTTTCAACCTTCATTATTTTGCAAATATTTCTTACCATCTTTTAAAATCAGTTTTTATTTTATTATTTTTTGTCTTTCTGGCTCTCCTGCTGATTATATTTTATCCTCTTGAAGTTATATGAAGTAGAAATATTTTTAAAAAGTTAGGAATTCTTAAAAAAATAAGAAATCAGGTTAAAAATAAATTTAAAAATATACCATTCAATTACATTTTTTATATAGAACATTTAAATCTAGAGTTCAATTAAAAAAAGTTTTTAACGTAGTTGTAGGGCTTTCCCATAGGACAATCACTTGATAACGGATTACACACATAATTAATTTAAAATATTTATAATTTTATTTAAAAATTATATCTTTTCAATGATTCTAACTAAAGCGGGCCCCTATACGTTACTTTACTCGCGCGGGTGTAGCGGTACAAACGACCACTTCAAATACTTTTTTTACACATTAAATATTATTCATTTATTTAATTTCACTGCTCATCTGTAACGTTAAAACATAACCGACGACTGCAGTAGCTGTACATCATTGCTAGGCTATCGTTCATTGTGGTGAGAGGATTTCAAATGACGCACTTAATCACTAGTTTATTTATAGCGTTTTCTGGAATAGGGGTCAAGTTTGGAATTTTTTTTGTTGTTGGAGATATTCTTTTTTAATTTTTAACAAATGTTTCTGAAAAAATAATACCATAATTAGGTGAAATATCGCGGTAACAGGTGTTACCTAGCTCTACAACCTCACTCACTTGACCTTTTAAGTTGAAAATTGAATGGCATCAATGCTCCATATATAGAAGTAATCTTGCCAAGTTTGATCAAAATCAGTCTATTGATTCTGGAGATATAAGGTGACGTTTGTCTCGGTGGCATGTAAGGTAAAATATATTATGATATGCACACACACACAAACACGCGCACACTCGCGCGCGTACACATGAAGATCCGGAAAATTTCATTCAGTTTTTAGTTTTTTGCGTTTCTTAGATACGTAAAGATCCGGTGAAAAACCACGTACGTCCAAATTGGACTGATTAGAATACTTTTGCATCTAAAGCTACAGCTCTGCTATAGCCCTAGACGGAAAAGTAAAAAAAATTTATTAAATTTGAGAAGGAAGTATCTCACTATGCAAAATTAATAAAATGAGTATAATGAAACAATTTACAGAATAAATCTATGTCAAGTTTACAGTTATTTATTATTTAACTGTTCCACTAACGACACAGAATTTCAAATTCAAATAAAAAATGTATAAATACTTATATTTGAGAAATAATTTTCACATTAAAATTTAATTTAAAATAATGTTAACTTCATAATGTAAACTTCAATCTGAGCTTTTTTTTTTAGTGTTCTCATCATTTTTTTTACGTTGAATATTAGAATTAACAAACCATAATTTTCGTTCTGGATGAAGCTACACATTCTCTTTTCTTTACGGCGGTGTGGTATAGTCAAAGTCAAAGCAGAGTGTCTTTCATCTGGAAGATTCTAGATTCGATTACTGGCCAAAATCGGTATTTTTTTGAACGTTAAAAAAATTATCTTTTTTATACTAAATTAAATTTAGTAGAGTATCCGAACTCGGTATAATTCTGTAATTCTCTGAGAGAGAGCATAGAACAGAAAATATAAATAAATATTTTAAAAACATTTATATATATATCGGTATATATCTACTACAATTATTTTTGTAAAACTTTATGTAGTTTTCAATGAATAAATATTAAAAATAAATCTAAAAAATTCTTTGCAGTCTTCTAAAGAATACTCATAATCTTTCGGAACTCTAATAAAGGACTTTTGTCCTTTATTAATGTATAACAAAGGTTATAAATATATACAGTAAAAAAAGGCTCGCTTAAACTACATAAAATTAAATAAAATATTACTATAATGAATTTCAATCTAAATTTAAGTAGATCTATACTTGAAAAAATTTCAATGTAATATACATATATGCCTGAAGTAATCTCAAACTAAACTAAAATGTATTCTGTGAGGTAAAATTACACATTACTCCATGCAATAAAAATAATAAAAACATGTTGACTTGCTAGTTAATATTTGATTTTATTAATAATTAGTATTAAGTAATAAATTTCAATTTTTCACTTTTCTTTATTACTTTCTTCCTGCAGTTTGGCATGCTTCCTTAAAACTGGAGCAATTCTTCCCTATTTCTATTGTCTTTAGTCCCTTTTCAGGAAAACGTCCATGTGCAAACTTCGAACAATGCACGCGTGAGACAAGTTGGTGAAAACTTTTCTTTACTTAAAATTCCTTAATTTTATTTTGTATGTATAACACAAATATTTTAAGAGATTATGATATTACAAATGAAATCTGTAACCATCGTGGTGGGGGGGGGAGATAGATGTTTTAGTGATTAACAAATTATTCACTAAGAAATTTCAACACTATTAAGAACTTTAAAAATTATTTTTTTATAAAAAAATATATTCTGAAGTGATAACTATGTTTCTGAAATCTCGCGTCACGAAAATTTTGCGTAGACACAAGTCAGAGCGTGAAGAGGGAATAGGCGATAAGTAGAATATATAGACGCCAGAAAAATTTTTTTTTAGTTTTTAAGTGAAATTTATCAACACCTCCCCAAAAAATTTAACCTCTTTCCAAAAAAGATTAGACCCCCAAAAAAAATGTTCAGTTTATTAAGATTCATCTACGAAACACCCAAGAAAGGTTTGACCCAGCCAGCCGAAAAAAATTTTGGTCACCCTAAAAAAATTTTTTTTTTTTAGTTTTTAAAAGAGATAATCAACGACACCACCACAAACAAAATTTGTCCCCCCACAAAAAAAAAATTTTTTAGTTTTTAAGTGAGATTTAATGTCACCTCCTCAAAAAAATTGCTCTCTTCAAAAAAACATTTTGCCCCCTTCCAAAAAAATTTTTTAGTTTTTAAGTGAGATTTAACAACGTCACTTCAAAAAATTTGCACCCCCCAAAAAAAGTTTGACCCCCACCAAAAAATGTATTATAGTTTTTAAATGAGATTAATCAACTTCACTCCCAAAAATTTTAACCCCAAATTTTTTTTTTTAATTTTTAGGCCCCCAAACAAAAATATTTTTGGGGCGAAAAAAAAATGTTTGTGTAATTTGTTTACCCATATTCTCTAATATTAATACTGATAAAAATATAAATCTGTCATAGAAGTTATCACTTCCAACGTGTGGTCTTAAGCACACCCAATTTTTTTAAATTCTCTTTTCCTCTATTTGTTATGATATGTTAAGGTTTAGCGATATCACAATTTTACTCAGGGATTATACTTTGTACTTTGTAAATATTTTTTGACATATACTTGTCATCTATGTAAATATAAGAAAATTTTCTAAAAAAGAAAACGGATATTTACATAGCAGTAAAGAACTGTCAGGATAAAACTTAAACTAAGTTCAAAAAAATTCTTAACATCCCTTATACAAAAGAAAAAAAAATCACTCAAATCTACTTCACATTGTACATATACATATTTTATATTAAAGACTTCACATCCATAAAAGTGCAAAAAGTAAAAATTAGATCGCATGAATGATTGATTGACATTTTTCTTCTATATGGGAAAGGTTTTTGTTCTATAAGATTTACGATCTTATAAATATATTGAACTGGAACAGATAGCTAAAACGCAAATCTCAAATACATTTTAACACCATCGGCACCTCAGTACGATCCACAACTATAATTTAATTGTTGGATTCAAATTTGCAATACATTCTGGCCTGGTAGATGACATAATAAGCTACACGATTCTTAGTATACGAACAAGTGACGCAGCTAATTTGGAGTAAAGAATTAAGAAAGCTGCACTGGATATATGGAGAGATCAAGAATAAAACTCAAACCATTTTACTGGAAAAAAAAACCCTTTAAATACTATAAATAAAACTATGAGATCTAATTAGTTAAAACGTGGAAGAATTGTGAAGTTTTCCCTTTTTAGTCTGAATGCCGTGTATTCTAATCAGTAAGAGACACGAAATTTTAGTCAGTGAGCTAGTCAGGATAATAAGTCTTAAAAATCTTTCTAAACTTCTGAGAAAAATCTTGAAATATTGATATAAATAATAAGGAAAGAAAAAGTTGTTTAAATCGATTTTGTTTTTAACGGGTGAGTATTATGTAGTAAAATAAAATTATTTTATGGAGTAAAATTTAATTAAAACTATATTAAATAAATGTTATAATTAGTTTTGTTTTAAAAATTAATTAATTAAATTAATTATGTTATAAAGGTTATCTTCTTTTTTTTTCTCCACCCCCGGGCATGACCTACAATGAAGCATAGCACAGCCCGGGGTTGCCCACTCTAGCGGACCTCCCAGGTCATCCGTATTACATCCGGCACGACAGTTCAGCCCACCGATTCGGATCTTTCCTCACGCCTGCCTGTAACCCCTAAGGCGGGAGACCAGAGTCAACATAGTCAACTGACACTACTCCAGAGGCAGGGACTCTGGACTTTACGCCAGTGCCTTAAATGTGATTAGGCAAGGACTCCGGACTTTACGCCAGTGCCTTAAATGTGATTCTTCTGTGAAGGAGACCACACCGGGACTCAGTCTTTTATATGATCTCGTTGGTACTGAGATAAGGGAGTCCCCATGACTTATCGCTGCCGCCCATCAGTGCAGGCATTGACGAACGACCCTCCGTAGGGGGCAGTTCCCTATTACCACACTAGCCAGTCCTCTCGATCAGTGAACACACACCCAGTAGACGTGAACACAACAGATATAAACACAGTAGTCATAGTAGACACAATTGTCATATATAGTCGGCATAGACATGTAGACATGAAGACAGAGATGTAGACATAGACGGTAGATATAGGCATAACAATAGACACTGACAGTAGAGTAGACAGTAGTTAGTAGAAACATACACAGTCAACAGCAGACATTGACATAGACACACACAAAGACAGCGAATCATTGACATAGACATAGATGTAGTCGTAGACATAGTCACAGATATGGACATAGACATAGGTAAAGGCAGTAGATAGTAGTCATAACCCCAACAGTAAACATACGTAGTAGCCAGTAGTTATAGATGCAAGCAGCAAAAGTAGTTATACGGCAAAAAATAGACATACGTAGTAGATAAAAACAATAGGCATAGCCATGGACATAGACTTAGCCATGGGCACAGTCGACCATAGACATACATATAAGAGTATATATATATATATATATTTTTTTAACCTTCGGAACCGCCGTTAAGTATTACAGCAGAGAATGAAGATGAATGATGTGTAGCGTGTGTGAAAATGCAATACCTGACTGACATTCGAACACGGGACCTCTGGATGAAAGGCTGAGACGCTACCACCCGCGTCATGGAGGCCGGCCCCTAGACATACATTGTATTGCATAAACATCACTACTTTATATATCTGCTTTTCTTTGGTTTTTTTTTTTTTTTTATATATGTATGGTTACTTTATTGGACTTACTTATTGATTACGCTTTATTGATTTTAATATAAAATAAGTATATTACATCACATTTTATGTGTAATAGATTTGTTAGATTTTATAACGTATATACCATTAAAATTCGAATTTTGTATTGTATTTTAATAATTTTAAAAAAATAATGAAGAAAAATTTATTATTTATTTCATACATCATTCTTGTATGTAGGATTTCTCAAATGAAAAAAAAACAACAGATAAAAGTTCTCTTTTTTTAATATACAAAATTTGGCTGTGCTTTTAAAGTGGTTTCATGGAAAATAGCTCTTTTATAGAACCAATAACCCTTCCATAACAAGGAATCTATATCCTATTGCTTTCATTTCAAATAAACATGAGAGTAAAAATGAAACATTAGAATTGTTTTTCTTTTTTAAAAAATTGCAGTAATTGCAATTAAAAAAAAAAATCAGATTCATCTTATTGATTTTAGGTTACATACTATAATAGATGTAACTATAATAGGGCGTGTTACACGATTTAATAGTTTATTTACGGTAAGACATCAAAACCATACGGTACAATGTTAATGTTATGTGCTGTTGCAACAATATATCAAATTAATACATGTCTCGGGTACAGGCTAGTATTAATTAGTAGTATGTATAAAATAAAGTTTAATTACAACTCCCTACGTTAATGATACGTTTATATATTACATTATATTAAAATAATATAAAGTTTAATAAAGAATGATGTTAGGAATGACATACCTTTACACATATAATGAATTAAATTTCATATCATAAACACTTCATATATAAAGATATGTTACATTTCTTTTAATTTTAATGTAATATATATATATATATATTTAAATTAAGCTCATATTCAATATACACGAATATATAATTCATATAAATAAATACATACAATGATGAGACCAAAGAACGTTGATTAAGTTCAGAATATAAAAAGTAAAAAAAAAAAATTTTTTAATAATCTATCGATTACACAAAGAGTAACTAATCAAACAAAGAAACAGTAAAACAAACCAAATAACCAACAAAAGTAACTGGCGAAACGAATGAAGAATTTTGACGATGCACAATATCCTAGGATAGGTGATTCATTTCAAATCTTGGAGAACTTAATGATTTTATATATGCAATCTCTTTAGGTACCTAAAGTCCTCTAGGTTAACCGTGAGCCATTTCACATGGTTGTTGAATCTCATTTTGTATCCTTTACCGAATCGTCGTATCTTTCTCGAACAGTTTGTAATCCCAGATTATCTTGTATTCAAGTGTTTTTCACAAACCACGGCGCTTCTATTATATTTCTCAATAGTTTGTTCCTGAATCGCTTTACGACTTCGCTTCGATGTTACTCGCGCTTGTCGTACCCCATAGTTACATTCCAAAGGTACAAATCGAGTTTAGGACTACTAAATACAGCAGTTGCTCATGCTCATTAGATATTGTTAGTTGCGACCCCCCAGCCTAGCAACCAGCACACTGCTATGGACTTAATATTAGGCAGCGTCCTGTATGTATATATATATATATATATATATATACATTATCCTGTATACGTATGCATATATAGTTCCTTGAGGGATTTCATTAAAAACTCCTTTCTGTATGTAATTCTCTCTTTGCAGATTACAGAGAAGATACAGCGATTTGCTTCAAGATACAAAATAAAACTGAAAAAAAAGTGAACTGGATCGCGGTTATCCTCCTGGATAACAGCAAGGATTTTAGGCAACTAAAGATACTGCTTATGTTATATCTGTAAGTTCTCTGAAATTTGAGGTGAATCAGCTAAAATTCACCTCAAGTTGTTGGTTGCTTTTTTTGATATTAAAATTTATTTATGGTTCTGGTAAATTGGAATCTAAAGTAAATTAAACACTACGGCAAAAAAAAACTTCTTACACACCGATAAATGAGATATTAAAGGATAATGTTTCTATCAATGTAACTCGAATGTAATATAGTACTAATAAAAATAATATATCTTACTGGTGCAAATAGAAATGTCAATATTTTCTTCACCCTTAAACAAATGAAATTCATCAAAAATGGTATTTAAAAAATAAAAATTAAGGGACTGAAAATTGACTGTTAATTACGTACGAGTCCAATTTACATAGAAAAATACGAAAATGCTGTGAGCTAGTGTAACTGAACCATTTTAAGTACATATTATAAAAATAAAAATTATATTATATATTTATTTTTATTTTTATTTAGTTACATATATTTCTGTTTCTATTTTAGTCCTTTGACAACAGAATTTCTTTTAAACTTTGTATAATATATTTTTACTGCAGCACAAGTGATTAAAATTTGTTATTTATACGTTTTCCAGTAATCATATTTCAATACTTTTTTTATAATAAAACACACTGTCACATCGATGGATTTAAGTTTTTTCATCAGAATTATTAAAAAATTTTATTAACTTATTTAAAATCACTTGTCAAAGATTAAATATTTTTGATGTCATCGTTGAAGTTACTTGAAGATAAAATGAATAAACTGCTGAATAAATAAGAGTCAATGGAAATTTGACACATTTTCAATAGTAATGAAATAAAATATAAGATTCAAATTAATATTCTAAAATCATTAAAAAAATAAAATATCTTATAAAAAAAAAAATTCAGTCAATAAAGCAGATAAAATCATTACTACGTTTTATATTTATGTATACTCTTATGGATATATGCATGTAATTGATTTTTATGAACTACCAACTTATAATAACAATATGGATAAATCATATCTATAGTATAAGCAGAAAAACGTACAATATGATATAACTAAAATTGGAAATATTTAGAAATCAGTTGTGCATCTGTGTAGGAATATTCCAGCCAAAAAAATTTTACAATTAATTATAAATAAGTAAAAATGAAAAAAAAAATTCTTCATCAAAGAACGTTTTAAAATACGTTTAAATATAACACTTTTTATCTGGATTTCATAATAGTTGTTAAAAAACTGTGTCAATAGTTATTTTTCATTTGGATATTAAAAGTTTAAAAGTCTAATATTAAAAGAATAAAAAACAGTCTAATATTGGCTTTAATGATAATTTAAACACCCGAATTAAATATTTAGAAATCTAAATTATAAATCTGCTTTGTTTTTCTACGTCATTACCCTAACGAGCTTACTTATGCGAGACATAGCTTGTATTATGTATTTTTGTTACAACTAATTCACTTTTGATATCAACTAATTTGTAATTTATTATCTGTATTATAATAATATTAAAGATTGATGTAGGCGAGAAGTAGTAAAATAATGTCTTTCTGTCATTTCATTCAATTATTTTTCTCTTTTTGATATAAAATATGTTAATTAAAAAATGTTATATTTTGTATTTAATTAACCTGAAACATATATAAGAATACCTCTTATATACACGTAATATTAAACGTAATAATCAGTCATTTTATTTTGTACTTGCAGAATTTTGTAAGATGAAAAAAATTTAAATATCATTATAATTATTAATATTATAAAACTACATGATATTATTTAACAAATAATTAAAAAAATTATGATTATATTTTGGAATAAATAAAATATTTATAATTAAAAAAAAGAAAGAAAATTTATAAATATGAGTACAGATCTTCGTGTTCGTTATTAATATTTATTATTATGATTTATATTTTTTAATTTAACTTTTATTTTTAAAAAATAAACAGCCCTAAAAAGAGTCATTTACATGTAACATTTTAGGTAAACCTGTTTATAAAAATAATTGCAAAAAAAAAGGCAAATAAACGACGTAAAAAAAACTGATAGTGAACCTCAAATATTTAAGGATTGTAAGAAATTTTAACTAAAGTTTTCTAATTATATTTTTTCAAGGTTTTGATAAAAAAATATTTGGTACAATAAATCTTTTCAGTCCTGTTACTTAATTCAAATTTCATCTTAAAGAAGTTACTCATATTAGTTGTGCACTTTTTTTACAGTATTTTATTTTTACAGAAAAATGCCACGTCTTTGTGGAAGAGCAAAAAATATTGGTCGACGTACTCAACATGCGTAGTTGGTCCATAAACGTTGGTTATCCATCTTATTTTTTAATAAAAATTTTTATCAAAACGGTCCAAACTGTTACAACTTATTCAAAAAAGTTTAAAATTTTCAAATTTAAGACTGGTGTACAGGACAAAGTCTGTCAGGTCCGTTAGTAACTATTATAAATAAGTTGGTACATGATTTTTTCTTTTATAAATTACTACTACATTAAACATTGTAAAGTATATGTACTGTAATGATGATTTACTGTCATAGACTACTTAGCAATTATATATTTGATAAAATAATGCGCTGCCAAAAATTTTCTTGTGATTGTCGATCTGTCTAAGTAGAATGTCTACGCCGACATTGTGAATGTCGATACATGGTCTACGTAGGCGAAAGACTTTAATTACCATTTTATTTGTAAATATCATTTTATCATATAATAATGATTTTTTTTCTTGTTTTTCATCGTTATACACATTTTCTAAATTATTTTATACATACGACACACACAAAAAATATTATTTCCTTTATTTAAAAATAACTATTAAAAAAAAATTTTGTTTGTATTAATCGTGCATATTTATAGAAATATTTATTCTAGTTTAATACTTTCCTTCTTTTTTTTTCTTCTTTTTTTTTTTAACCTCCGAAACCACCGTTAAGGTATATCTTCAGACGATGAGTTTAACACTTTCCTAAATTGGGTTAAGTTTTAATTAATGACAAAGGATACATTCATTAACTTTATTTGATTTCTTTTTTTAAATAAAGCATTTTATTAAAATAAAAAAAAAATTATTGGTCTGAAAAAACTAATCAAATATGAAAAAATGGATCTTCAATAAACAGTTGAGCTTACAAAGGTCAAGGATGTTATGTTTTTTTTTTTCTTTTTTTTTACCTCCGGAACCACCGTTAGATTATATCTTCGGAGGATGAGATGAACGAATTGCAGCGTGTGTGAAAAATGCCATGTCTGACCGAGATTCGAACCCAAGACCTCCGGATGGAAGGTCGAGATGCTACCACTCGGCTACGGAGGCCGGCAAAGAAAAATAATGTTATGTTAAACAGATTAAAGAAAAACTTAAAAAAATTAATATTATAAAAGTTCTTACTGCTGAAAATATCTCACAAAGAAGTATGTACTAAAAAAAGAAGAGCTAAACAGTCCAATTGATTATAGAACTTCAGAAAAAAAAAAAAAAAGAAGAATGAAACCAGGTGAAGTGATGTTTGCATGACCCACTCAGGCGTATCCGCGAAACATATTAAAAAGTTATGTATATCGTGGTCGAAAACATATTAGTAGTATAATAAAACTTATTCGATTTGTATTTACTGTAATTATAGAACGAGTTGTTAAGTTTCATAATTAATGTCTAAATTTAATATTCCTGTTTAGATATTCATAATTTCAATAAAATATATATTAATAAATAAATAAAAGAAATAAGAACAGACCGTAATTAAATTATAAAATAATCATATTTTTGTTCTGTTATATTGTGATAAAAAGAGATAATGATCAAGGCAAAAGTGCTTTTGTAGGTAAAATCAATTAAGCAATATGAAACACCCATCCACCTTGTAATCAGTTACTGGTTATACATGGATACGTGAAAGCTAAGAATAAGAGCAAATCATTTCCGATTATCCACATGAGCCCAGTTCGATGAACTGAATAGAAGGTTTTAGTGAGAAATATATTTTTAAAAAGCCTTCATGAAAATATCCTACTGTATCAGATCCTAAATAAAAAGTATGTGTATTCAACAGCACTTATAATAAATCAAAGGAGTATTGATAAAAATTGCATTTGCTTTCTTCTAAACTATCTACGTTTTGCTGGTGTCAAAAATGACAAACGCCGCCAGGTTACTCCTTATCAACGAGATAAAAGTTCATCTCAAGAAACTATGGATTGCATTAAACCCTAATCCTGTATTTAATTATGATAAGCTACCAGAGCTTTAAATGAGTTAGCTCAATACTTTTTGAAGTATTAATATACTGTAAAAATCTGATCACGCGTTTATGATATAAAAAACTTACGAATCACTATATCACACACTTGTGATATACTATCCACATATTTATCCATACAGATGATATTTGCCGTATAGATAACGTTACAGCACAGCTATAGCTGTTCTAGAAGGGAAAGAATTGTAGTCGTTCCAATTTGGGCATATGCGATTTTTACCGGATCTTGACGCCTTCTGATACCTAATCCAAAAAACCTAGGAACCAAAAAAACCGGATTGGAATTTTTTGGATGTTATTATTTGTATGTATGTATGTGTGTGTGTGTGTGTGTGTGTGTGTGTGTGTGTGTTTGGTGTTGATTTCTAAATCACTTATATTTCCCTAACTACTGGACCGATTTAGGTCAGATTACTGCTGTGTATAAGGCACTGATGTCATTAAATTTTCAACTTAAAATGTCAAGGGAATGAAACTGTAAATGAAGGTCACTCTCAGTACCTCAAGAATTCGCCCAATTAAGGTCATTTTTTAGACCCATTTGTTAAAAATTAAAAAAGAACAATATTAGCAAAAAACGTTTTGAAAAATCGCATATCCACCCCAAAAAATTCTCTAAATTGGAAGCATTTTTGTGATTACTATGATGTTGTTGTGGTTGTTTTTTTATCGTTGTTTCTTCTATTGTCGTTTACTCATAAATTTAAATTAATCTTTACTAAATTAGTAGTCGCAAACCCCAACAATCAGCTGGACCCATCCAAAAATTATGCACATTTTTACATTTTTCTTTTTTTCCCTTTTTTATTGTAATTAAGACGACTTTAAAAACAAACTATGTATTTATTAACACTTTTATTTTTTCCTTTTGTACTTGAACCGTTTCAAAAAAAGATTATTTACAAAATTGAACTTTGATTCCCGTTTTTAGGTTCATGCAAAAAGTAACTAACATGTGAGGTATCAAAAATAACCTGTGCGGAATAAATCTATACATTTTCAAGGGCGCTTATACAATTTTAGAATTTCAGGTTGTTGAAATAGAAGCATTTTTTTTTAGTAGTACCAGATTTAAAATTTGCGATTCTGACCTCATGACAATATTATATTATTTTGTAATTATAACGTGGAAACTTTGTAATATGCCATTAATTATAATTTATTAATAAATAGCCGCGTGACGAGAAAGTTTTATAACTGTATTGTCAGCTTTTTTTAAGTCTCTTGAGATTTCTTTTTGTCTTCAGTTATTTGACTGGTTTGATGCAGTTCTCCAAGATTCCCTATCTCATGCCAATCGTTTCATTTCGGTATACCTCCTACATCCTATATCCCTAACAATTTGTGTTACATATTGCAACCGTTGCCTGTCTGCACAACTTTTCCCATCTACCTGTCCTTCCAATATCAAAGTAACTATTTCAGGATGCCTTAATATGTGGCCTAAAAGTCTGTCTCTTCTTTTAATTATATTTTTTCAAATGCCTCTTTTTTCATAGATTTGCCGCATCAGCTCTTCATTTGTCACTTTATCCATTCATCTGATTTTTAACATTCTCCTGTAGCACCACATTTCAAAAGCTTTTAATCTTTTCTTCTCAGATACTCCGATCGTCAAAGTTTTACTTCTATATAAAGATACGCTCCATACATTTACTTTTAGAAATGTTTCCCTGCTGTTTAAATTAATTTTTGATGTAAGTAAATTGTATTTTTGACTGAAACTCCGTTTCGCCTGTGCTATTTGGCATTTCATATAGCTCCTGCTTCGTCAATCTTAATAATTCAACTTCCCAAATAATAAAATTCTTGTTCCTAAGAAATCTTTTCTCTTCCTATTTTTATATTCAGTCCATCTACATTATTTCTAATACATTTCATTACTTTCGTTTTGTTCTTGTTTGTTTTCATGCGGTAGTTGTTGCGTAGGACTTCATCCATGCCATTCAAAGTTTCTCCAAAATCTTTTTTACTCTCTGCTAAAATTACTATATCGTCAGCAAATCGTAGCATCTTTATCTTTTCTCCTTGCACCGTTACTACGGTTCTATATTGTTCTTTAATTTCATTAACTGCTAGTTCAATGTAAAGATTAAAAAGTAATGGGGAAAGGGAACATCCTTGTCGGACTCTCTTTTTTATAGATTAATAGTAAAAAATCTTTTTTATGTTCTTCGATTATTACTGTTGCATCTATCAATCGCTTCTTCCCCTGCATTGCGCAGTAATTCTGCTGGTATCTTTCTAATCCAGGAGCCTTTCTGTCATTCAGATCTTTAACGCTCTATTAAATTTAGGTCCCAGAATTGTATCTTCCTTTTTATCTTCTTCGATTTCCTCTTCTTCCTCAATAACATCAGTTTTTAATTCATTTCCTCCGTATAATTTTTCAATACATTCCATCCATCTATCAACCTTTTATTTCGTGTTATAAATCGGTATACCATCTTTATTTAAAACATTATTGGCTTTTAGTTTATGTACCAAAAAATTCTGCTTTACTTTCCAGTATGCTTTGTTGTTTCTTACCAATGATCATCTCTCTTTCTACTTGTATACACTTTTCTTTAATCCACTCTTCATTCGCTAATTTGCACTTCCTGTTTATTGTATTTCTTAACCGTCGATAGTTCCGTTTACCTTCTTCATCACTAGCATTCTTATATTTTCTACGTTCATCCATCAGCTGAAATGTATCCTCCGATA
>JAAAKQ030050522.1:5617-16287 GCA_010016005.3 Zanna intricata | reverse complement strand
AAAAAAAAAAAATTATAACCACAATTTTTATATTTTTTGTCATAAGGGATAGTTTTCACCCCTAAAAAATTAAAATCCCGGTTCGGCACAGGATAGATTTTGAAGTAGAGGGTAAGTAGAATTTAAAACCAAATTTTTATGAAAATCGGTCCCAAAATTGCTAGGTAATACGAGTAGGACAATAAAGACAAGTACATTAACAAAGACTGGTTTAAGATAGCAACACTCAAATTCGAGCAGAAAAATGTTAATTATCATACTTTAGTGAAACGTGTAGTAAATGTGTATTTTTTACCGTTACACATAAAACTTGGTTTGATAAGTTTTTGTCAAAGCGGTGGATTGTACCAATTTTGATAGAATTAAAAGCAAGTTTCTTAGGATTGGTGAGTTAAAAATCAAAGAGGAACATTTATTGGGCCACAGATGTGTAACCTAATGAAGGATTCGGTTTTTAGCATGACTTTTAATGAATTTAATATAGCAGCATGAATATCATTTCAAAATATTTTAAAATCATTTCTAGGCAAAAAGAAGACTGAGAACTATGTAGAATTGGTGAGTGAACTTTCGGATATTATTAAAAACATGAGATGAATGTGTTTAAAATTGTACTTTGAACACTCGTTTTTTGCCATTGTGAGTTTTATCCACCTTTACTCGTTGCTGGCGATGAGCACGGTGAACGCTTTCATCAGGTTATATAAGTGATGGAAAAATGCAAATAGATCTCTAATATACTTACCGATTTTTGCTGAAATAATCGTATATTGGAAAAATGGAAAAAATTAAAAAATTATATGGGATAATATCAAACCAGGGTCGTTCAATAAGATTCTTGGCATGACATACATGTGGCGAACTTAAGAACAAATGATTAGTTTATTTATGTCATCCTTAAGATAGAGAGTTAAAATCCACTTTTAAAAGATTCTTCCAATTTTTTTCCATGGTAAAAAAGTTGGCGTCAGAATTTATACGTGGTCATACATTCATTTGGCTTTTAGTGCCTAAAATCCGCTATGACCGATGAAATCACTACAAAAATCCTCAGTGCCATATTAAATTATTGTGGTCAAAATATACGTTTGTATGCTTGCTGACATCGCAAACATATGTAGATAATGTCTACTACATTTTAAAAGATATTTTGGATATAAAAAATCTTTCCACTCTAAGGGTGCCGCGGCTGTTAACAGTCGACCAAAAACGCGTTTAACTGATCACTTTTCATGATTGTTTAGACAAATTAAACGCGATTCTTCAGAGTTTTTTCAAAGTTTTAACACAGTAAATGAAGCATGGATTCATCATTAAATATCAGAGACCAAAAAGCGGTCGGGAGCATGTAAAAGAATTTGTAAAGGGGTCAATCTGCAGGAAAGGTATTGGTTTTTGTTTTTTTTTTTTTTATTCTAATGGTGAGGTGCACATAAATCATCCAATAAAAGGCAAGAGAATCATCGGGGACTATACGCTTCTTACGCTACCGATTGAAGGCATGGTTAGCCTATTATGCATTTACAGTTATTATATGGATAAACCACCCATACTTTGGCTTCAAAAATGTGAAGTAATAGCTCGCTGGGCGATAGTATTCACTTCAAATTATACTTTTACTTAGGTAATATGTGAGTCAACGTTTATTTTGAACACAGGACATATCGCTTTATATTGGGGGTATTAAAAAGTATGAAGGTTGTTGGTCTTCATGTATCGAATTGCAAGGTAAAAAATCAATATTTCAGAAGAATCTTGTGTTATCTTTGTCAGTCGAGGATTTTCCAAATTATAATATTTTTTATTATAAGGTGTATAATTCCTTAAAAATAATCAGGTTTTTTTAAAATTCATTTTACTATAAAACTCTGTATTAAATTCAGTTTTGATTTGCAAATTTGAAATCGGCACAAAAATTACTATAAAGCACACATTATTAAGTTCATGTAACAGAAAACGATGTTTTTTTGTAGACCAGTGTTAATTATTAACATTAATTTATGCAACTATAATTAATAAGTATTGTGATGATTAAAAACACTGGTCTTCTTTCTTTTCTTTTTCTGTTTAGCCTCCGGAACTACCGTAAGGTATTAACTTCAGAGGATGAATGAGGATGATATGTAGGAATGTGAATGAAGTGTAGTCTTGTACAATCTCAAGTCGACCACTGAGAACCGACCACTTATTAATTATTGTTGCATAAATTAATGTTAATAGTTAAAAATAAAAAATTAATCGTCATTAATTAGTTGTTATATATTCAATATTGTTTACTTACTTTCCACAAATTCTGAGCGCTGTTGATTGCTTCAATAATACTATCTTCAGACTCTGCAGCTGTAACTACAGCCACAAAAATTGCAGCAAATATTACTGCTGATCTTACCATGCTGAAATAGAATAAATTCATTTTATAAAATTGACGATACAAAAATTATTTTATTCATCAGTGGCCAAAATAAAATACATTTTGACGTACAATTAATCTATTTTAACAGTAAATCCCTTTATTTGGATGAAAGTGTATTTTCATTTCGGCTGTAATGAAGAAGTATAATGGGGGTAAATTACTGAATCGAATTGAACTAGTACCAAAATTACCAGATACTTAATACAATGTACGTGTATAATATAACTTCAAAACTAGACAATTGAAATCGTGTAGAATTCCCATTTGATCAATCAAATAGATATAGATATAATAACAATGATACAAAATGGATCTGTAAGATACTAGGTTAATATTCATTGTTGACGTATCTGAAAATAATAAAACAACTGACTTAAAAAGGATGGAATAGATTGAAAACTTATTTGTTACAATTCCTGTGATCTTCTATTTATATCTGATCTATTTATATATTTATATCATATTTATATATCTGATTTGGCAGCAAGCGATATCGGTAAAACCAGACACAGTTTTAAACTAAGATAATTTTACATGCAGTAGCCCATCACAGCAACCTACTCGTCTATACTGAACACTTCATGAAATAGATCACATATCCACCATTAATAACATTCTTGACCTTGTACGCATACATCCTACACGCATGAAAAATATTTTTTTTTTACATTATAAATAATTTTGAATGTTACTATTACTCGTTATTTTATAATTACTTTTTAGTAGGATTTATTTTTATATTTGTTTGACCGATGAAATACTTAAATAAAAGAAAATGAAGTGATTATTATCATATTATTATTTCGATTAGATTACTTTTATTTCTCTTAATAGTAACAATTATTTTCCAAGTGAAAGTTAATTGCCATCTAGAATACGAAAACTAATTATATAGTTTGAGATATATCTTAAATAATTACTCCTTGTCTTACCTGATGTAATCAACTTGCTGATGGAAAATGGTAAGTCCTTAATGGTTTTCAGTATATTTACCCGATTTATATACTTCCCAGTAACTGAAGTGGCATTACATATTTAATCTATTACTGTTTGTGATCAAGTGATTTATTTTTTATCTGTACAAACTTGAGTGTATCGATGTATTTTTTTTTTTGGTAATTTTTTAATTAATTGGTTTTCCCTTTATGAGTAATATTTTCTAAGATTTGAAGAACTTTAAAATACTTCAGATTTATAATTATATGAAGAATAAATGATATTTCTTTTTTTTAGAAAATAAATGCGTAAATCACAGTGAATTTCTAGTGTTTCCCTCTTTAAGAATTTATTATTTTTTAAGCCTGCTGTTCTGTTCGGGCTAATATGATCCAACCCAAAAGTGTTTTTATCTCTTTTCAGTCCTTTTCCGCTGAAGATTTAACTTAAGGTTTTCAGGACTGTATTACTTTTGTTTTGAAGGATCTAGCCACATGATTATTTTTAATATTATTTGTTTATTATATCCTTACCTTTTTTTTTGTACTAATAATTTTTGTACTGTTTGGGTCAACATTATTCGATACGTATTTTATATTATACTAGCATCCTTTCGTCGCGGCTTTGCCCGCGTTCTACGGTTACATGCGTTTCCCGTCGCGGTCAATTTTTTTTATTTTATGATTTTTCAATTAGGTAACCGTTGGTAGATGCAGTCAGTCGCGTCACACAGGCAGTATCTGTGCCAGTGGCTATGTTCTTTCAGCTGCCGCGCCATACATCACACCTTAAAACACTGAATTTCAAAACATTACGTGGCTGTTCTCCCATGATATATGTTTATGGCGTTTACCGTTCAGGTCAGGGATATTTAGCGGTCATGGCTTGCTTCGCTCGCTCTTCTCATCTAGCCAGAAGGTTCGCCCCGTGGAGCTGCCGTGTTCATTAAACTGATGCTAGTGAGAATAATAATGATAAATAAAAATTAAACCTTATTCAGTTTCTAAAAATTATCAGTGTATTGTAATTTTTCAGAGCAACAGTCTGGTTAGAACAGGACCGGAAACTTTGAATGATCTAAGAATGCGGGTATCGAAACAGTCGGCCTCAATCTTAATAATATTAGATATAATTGGTTACTCGTACTCCGTAGAGTAAAAATGTATTCTGTCTAGTTGTTAGCGTTAATCAGCAAACACCAGTAGGAGATGACCGTAGTTAGTTTTGTTGTTTCTTTTTACATTTTTTAATTACTTTTATTTTATGCGTGGGTGTTTACATCGAGTAGAATCACAGGAACAGTAACACTAGCTGTATTGGTTCAGCCGCCGCGCCGTATACCGTCGCACGCCTTTAAAAGTGGAAATCTAAAATCCTAAAAATGGTTTTTAGATATTTATCTGAAGGGTATTTGCAAGCCCCAATTTAGTGAATATCTCGTTTAGGATTGTCGGAAATGGAGAAAATTTGCAACCATTGTTCAAACATTTTTACCTTTCTTCACCGCCCCCCCTTTTCAAGATCGAGTTTCGAAAAATCTAGAAACCGGTTTTAAGATATTTACCATAATAGTTACATACAACAAAAATCAAGTTGATATCTTTATTTTTTACTGAGAAATTAAAAAAAAAAAAGAAGTAAATTTCATAGTTTCTAAGTTTTAACTCTTTAAACTAAGAATTTTAAAAAATCCTTTCTTCATGTGCACTTATACCGTAAGAAAAACATTTAATGAAATTTTCATCAATCTGTTTTCAATAGTTTTTGCTGGGCGTTGACGATAGTCAATCAGTTGGGACAAGTTGCTTTATAGGTACAAATTACGTAGTTTTTCCCATTAGATGAGATGGGTTGGGGATATGTGATGGTGTGTGTACATTATACTAACGTCCCAGTTTGCTTGGATGTTTGATATGTCTGATCTTGCCCTTAACGAAACAACAGTGAAAACATTAACCTTAGTAAACCTTAGTGCAACGATATTCGAATGAATCATAAACAAGCATTATGTAAGTGATTATGCTTACAAATTTTACATGACTTTAGTAATTACACAAGTCTCAACACGAATTTTTGCCACGTCTGGACATGTCACTTGCACTCATAACAGGCGCTTTACTATATATACAATTGCAAACAATTCAATCTATTGGTTTGACTCCATTGTTGTACAATGAAATAAAGGAGTTCAATTGACATACTCCTACAATATGTGGTGAGTCAAATCAATTACATCAGGAACGAAGTTCAAGGAAGGACAACAGTTTTCAACAGTAAGAGAGAACTATCAGAGACTGAAAATCATACAAGTGGCGAGAATGATAATGTTAGTGATCACTAAGTGATAGAGAATACGGTAAGTAATAAAGAAATATAGATAATGACTGATGAGGATAGTGGAGCAAGACAAAAGAATTCTGTAGCAAGGCCAAGTTTACTGTCTGAGGATGGAGAGATTCAGTGGAAAGTGGAGTCTCCACAACAATACGGACGACAAGCTGGCCAAAACATTATCAAAAATGTACCCGATGTCAAAAAACCTGGTGTCACCGCAAGATATGCATTTTGCAGGATAATGTACTCGTACTTAGTGAGTTTGTTTCAGTTTATTTTCAATTCTGTCAAAAATGAAGTGATAAAAGTGACTACCATTGAAGAGCAACGAGTTTACGGGAAAAATGAACAATTTAGATATCTCACTTCCGGCATGCTGTGGATTATTTTCTCTGGCAGGGGTTAATAAATCTCTTGGTGCATCACGAAAAGATTATCGGATCCATATACTGGTTGTCCTTTATTCCGAGTAACTATGTTCCGTGGAATATTTTGTTCAATATCTCGAATTTTACGTTTTGATAAAAGATCGACACGTCAAAAACGAAGGCTTACTGATAAATGAAGGTTCCTCTACGTGAAGTCTGGGAAAAGTGTGTAGAAGTTCTGCCATAAATATATTACCCTGATAAATATGTAGCAATTAGTTGGTTTTCGTGCCGTTGCTTTTTTAAGCAATTTATTCCCAGGAAACCTGCCAAGTACGGTGTGAAGATTATGTTATAGTAGTCCCATAGTACTTTTCTTCTGCCCTGAAATTGCTGATTTAAACAAAAAAAAAACAAAGCGGCCAGTCAGAAAAAAAATCAGGGAAGATAGGTTGTGTGGTATTTACCTAATGACCTTAGAGATTACAATGTTACAATAGATAACTTTTTTACATGTTACAGTTTAGGACAGCTTCTTGTAAAAGGTAATGTAATTATGCTTGACATCGTAAGAACAAATAGGAAAGAATTTCCTATCACTATTTACTATTTCCTAATCGATACAAATGACAACTAAAGAGTGAACTATGTTCCAAAAACAACAAAAGTGTTGTACTTATAGTACAGAGTAGAGTCAAGTGGGAGAACTGACAAAAACTACATATTTATTTAGATTATACTAAAGGTGGTGCTATAGAAACTCTTGAGCAACCCGTAGCCACATAGACTTCCAAATGCAAAATTAACCGGTGACCAGTGATAAATTTTTACAACACTATGACATAGCTGCGTACAATTCATAAGTTCTTTGGACTTGACTAACTAGAAGAAGACTTTCTTTACAACTGGGAAAATCACTTATTACACAGTGTATAAAATCAAGAAAACACACGCCTACAACACTGAAGATGTTAAAAATTGCGAAAAGTAACGCGAGGACAAGATAGATTTTGCCTCTTTCGGGACTTTTGCCCATAAGTTACTGCGACAAAACGCGCGAAGTGCATGTTTTGTCTTTCAAAAAATGACAATCAAACGAACTTTTTTTTTTTTAATGTAGCAAACATCTTTGCGAGTCAAATGTAACTTACTATTGTCTTAACTGTAAATAAATTTTTTTTTGTAGGTTTGCATTATATTTACGTACTAGAGTGATTTCATAGAAAATTTCTCATTCCAGCATTATTTTTCACCTATTTAATATTTCCTTCTACTAAATTACTGTTTTAAGTTTATTTTTAAACATTTATTTAACGTTTGTAACTGTATAAAACAGGTGCTTCGATATTTGTAAAATGTAGAATAGTAGGTTATTCAAGTAAATATATTTGTTGTAGATTTCATTATCTGGTTTACCGATATCGTTTTGTAAATATATAGGTATTACTTATTACTGTACTGTATAATACTGAACTGTATAATAGTAACAGATGATTTTTTATCAGAAATATGTTATTTTTATACACAATACAAATAATTTAATAAAAAAAATTATTATACAGGTCATAGCGTCCCAAAGAAAATAAATTTTAAAAATAATAATAAATAATATACTAAAGTATAATATAGTATAGTATAGCAGTTAATATAATAAATTCGTATAGATGAGCGGGGTTAAATATATGTTTAACCAAAAAAAAGGGAAAAAGTTTTTTGAGAGATTATTGGTTTAAAAATTACCACGTTATATACACATAGACAATTGTTATCTTATTTTGTGTACCAAAATATTATTCTTTCAGTATTCACAGTATAGACCTCGACAATTATCAAACTGACAATCCATTTCGTCCCAAACTGAATATAAACTAAAAAAGTGTCTAAGAATCGCTTTCACGCCTTCCGTAATTTTTTAGCGCAGATAATCGAGTCGCACGACTTTTTCTTATAACAGAATGTATTTTACGTTGCTCCGAAAAAAATAAATTCATCGGCTTGAAATCCGGGCTTCATGGCAGTCGACTGATGAGCTTGTTTCTCATCAATTGGGAACTTGTTAAGCGCAGTCCTCACAACTTCTGCGTGATGTGGAAGGGCTCTACCAGCTGAGGAAATTAGGCGTTCCATATTTTCAGTATGTGAAAACGTGGAGTTCTGTAACATCTCCGAGACCAAAGCCCCTAATAGTCTGCTCATGAAAACAAATGGACGAAAAATTCCATTATGCATGATACCGCACTGGATATTGACTTTCGACTGGTGCAAACAAATACCACCTTTTCACGTGGACTTTCTGTACTCGACAATTGTAGTGTTTCAGAACTACATGAATATGAAAAGTTGCTTCAACAGAAAATAAAATGTACCGGAGCTAGTTTTCATCATCAGAATGAAGTTTAATGTGGTTGTTACAAACTGAACTCTTTCTGGTTTAACTTCAGGTTCATTTTCGTTGAGTAGCTGCAGTTTACACGAACTAAATTTCAATTCCTTGAGAACAACATCAGCAATTCTTGTAGGATGTTTAGTTAACGACTAACACTACGAACTGAGAAATTTGGACTTCGTTGGAAAGAAATTCAATTTTTTGTGGGCTTTCCGTAGTTCTTTTAGGCATACCTGGTGTGATTCCTTTTAAAAACTTCCGGTTTTAAAAAGTTATTCACATCATTTAAATAATGCTGTTGTCTCTCGGAGAATTTCTACGATAGATTGGCTCATAAATTTGTTAACGGTAGTTACGGATTTTGTTTGCGAATCAGTACATTTCTATGATTTTACTTACGAGTACGATCATGCCAAGGTACTAGAGCCCAGGTTCATACCAGCTCGACCTGTGCAACAATCTAACACAGCTGTGCTATATCTTGCAAAGAATGTATAAACTAAAACTTAATTGTCTTTTCAAGATCGTGCGTAAAACATTATTGACAGCTACAAAGTAAAAACTTATTCCTTCTTGAAAATTTACAGTTCTTTTTTGGACACCTGTAATTAGTGTTACAATTTTGTCTTTTTTTTTTTTTGGATCAATCTTGACAATGTTGCTATTTTCAAGAAAATTAAATTGTAGAAATTAAGTAACTATTATTATTATTATTTATTTATTTTTTTTATATTTTTACTCAAATTTGAACTTCTACGATTTACCTACCATATTTGCTGATCTTTATCCGTAAAGATAGGTTAAAATTTCAATAAGACTTGGCATTTTTCAAATTGCATGATTCATTTCTAACTAAAAAAAATAATAATAAAAAATAAAATAAAAACATTATTAATTATGTTATCTTATGGGTATAACCTGTACATTATTTTAATCAGTTTTTATAATTAAATTCAATTGTTTGATAAAAAAAAGAACTATTTCTGCTTAATTTTAAGATATCTTTTCTTCTTCTAAAGCAAATTTTTTTAACAGAAAGAAAATAAAATTTTTCGAATCAAATTTTTTATTTTCATCAAGTAACGCCTTCATCCATCGTACATACTTTTTTCTGTTAATTATAATAATATTTTATAAATGACAAAAATCTAAAAGTGAATTTTCAAAGAATTAAATTTTTTTGTGTAAATACTTACAACCGAAAGCTACTTATTTAATAATAAAGCTAAGTGGAAATAAAACAAAATTTTAATATTGTTAAATGAATGGGGCCTGTTTTTGCTCCAAACGAACAAAAGTTTTAACAAAAGAAAATCTGATTGGGACACCACATGAGTTCTTTGTATGCATATTACATTACATACATAAATTTTTTTTTAAATGAAAGGTACATAAAATTTTATTTCATTGTACTTAAAATGTAGGACCTATATCATAACAACTTTTTTTTTCATGTGTATATATAAATGTATATATATATTTGTGTGTGTGTGTGTGTGTGTGCGTGCGTGTGTGTGTGTGTGTGTGTGTGTTTGTATTGTTATTGAATTATTATTTAATGTTAAATTTTTTTTTAAATAAGAGATTAGTTACCTTCAGTGATCCCGGAGGTAAATAAAAGAGGTTAATATGAAAGTGAAAATAAAAAACAGTGTGGAAAAGAAAATATTATGTGGCTTATGATATTTAAATATGACAAAAGAATTACAAGTAGAACTTTGGATTGTAAAGAATACGCATGTATCATGAATTATAGAGTATTTGCGTTAGAATAGACTTAATAGTGTGTATAATATATTAACGAAAAGGAATACAGTTAGAAACATGTTTTGGTGCATGGATAGATTGATTTCTTTAGATGGTTGTGTCAAATACTTCTATCTTACACCTTTCCGCAATTTTTTTTTTTTTTTTTGGCATTTTGAAGCTATAAGACTAATACAGAACTGACTTTGAACTTTGATGATAAAATTTTTAAAAAATACAAAAAAGAAGATATTTATAAATAATAATGATATAAAATATACAAAAATTGAAATATTTAATTATCAAAAAATGTGCGTTTGGAATTGAAGTAGAAGGTAGCCAGAAAATTACATGATAATTTCAGTCAAAATGTTAGCTAAATGTTAATCAAAAAAAAATTTATGAAATAAAAAAAATATGTTCTCTTGTTATAAAAATCATAAATGCAATGAACTACTATTAAGTGGAACATTATCAAGTGGATATC
>JAAAKQ030050511.1:0-16288 GCA_010016005.3 Zanna intricata | reverse complement strand
GATAAATTAATTTTAATTACAAAAAATATATCTCACCTGATATTGGTTACACTCTATAAACAGTCAATTAACTTTTCAAAAGTCACTTTTATTATTATAACAATTAATTTGATTATGAGACATTTGATTATGAGGTTTTCTGTTCTTCTATGTTATACTTAAGTAAACCATCAAAGAAAGTTTAACATGGTAAAAACAGTACCAATACGATTTTTATTTTTTTTATATTCAGTCATTTGACTGGTTTCATGCAGCTCTACAAGATTTCCTATCTAGTGCCAGTCATATCATTTCAATATACCTCCTACATCCCTAACAATTTGTTTTACATATTCCAAATGTTGCCTGCCTGCACAATCTTTCCCTTTACTTTCTTGTATGCTCCGTTTATTTTACCAATGATCATTTCTCTTTCCATTTCTGAACACCTTTCTTTAATCCAGTCTTCTTTCTTAAATTTGCACTTTCTGTTTATGGTATTTCTTAACTGTTGATAATTCTGTTTACCTTATTTTTAGCATTCTTATACTTTCTATGTTCATCCATCAGCTGCAATATCTTCTCTGTTATCCAAGGTTTTCTACCAGTTCTTTTTGTTCTGCCTAAGTTCACTTCTGCTGATTTAAGAATTTCCTTCTTAACATTCTCCCATTCTTCTTCTATATTTTGTACCTTATCGTTTTTAGTCAGAACTCTTGTCCTCCTCAAAATTCTTTTTTAACTCCTCTTTCTCAAGCTTCTCTAAATTCCAATGATAGATTTGACGCCTTTTCTTCAGGTTTTTAAACCCTAATCTACATTTCATTATTACTAAATTGTGGTCGATATCAATATCTGCTCCAGGATATACTTTACAATAAGGAGTTGATCTCTAAATCTTTGTTTAACTATGATGTAATCTATCTGATCCCTTGCAGAATTACCAGGTTTTTCCATGTGTATATTCTTCTATTATGATTTGCAAACTGGGTGTTGGCAGTTACTAAATTATACTTCGTGCAAAATCCAAGTGGTCCTCTCTTTCATTCCTTCTGCCCAGCTCTTATTCACCCAGAATGTTTATTTTCTTGCCTTTTCCAATCTCCAACTATAATTAAATTTTCATCCCCATCAATTTCTTCATATATATATATTCCACCTCATCTTCATCATCATCATGGGCACTTGAAGGCATTTAGATGTTAACAATCGTTGTCGACTTAGGTTTTTATTTTATCCTTTACAATGATTCTATTGCTAAGCTGTTTGAAATATTCTACTCTTTTCCCTATCTTCTTGTTCATTATGAAACCTACTCCTGCCTGCCCTTTATTTGATGCTCAGTTAATTATTCTAACATCACCTGATCAAAAGTCATTTTCCTCTTCCCACCAAACTTCGCTAATTCTAATTACATCTAGATTTAACCAATCCATTTCCCTCTTTAAATTTTTCTAACATTCCATGTTCTGACCCACAGAATATTATTTTTTAATTTTCTGGTGACCTCTTTCTTAGTAGTCCCCTCCCGGCAATCTGAAAGGGGGACTAGTTTACCTCCGAAAGTTTTTACCAAGAAGGTGCCTCCATCATTGTTTTATGATAATGCAGAGAGTAACATTTTCTTGGGAAAAAAACATCTTTAGGTTTCCATTACTTTTAGCTGCACAGTACTCAAAAGATTGAGTGATGTTACTGGTGATGGCCATTTAAGTCATCCTGACCACGCCCTCTTTAACAACTACTACCCTCTTTCACGAATCATTCCTTAGTCTGACTTAACAGATACCTCTCTGGTATGGTTGCACCTTCGGTCCAGTTTCTCTGTATTACTGAGCACACAAACCCCCTCACCATCGGCAAGGTCTCATGATTCATAGAGGAAGCAATATTATTTACCACTTCAATTGATTACCTACCTACATTCACTTGTTTGCATTAATTAAAATTACATTTAAAAAAATCAGACTGAAGTGAAATGTTACGAATAACACATTATTTCATTTACTTCAGAACAAGAGATCAAATTGATCATTGGGATAATCGCAGTAAATAAACTTGGAGGACCTTATTTGTATGTTGTTGCTATGAATGCATAAACAAAATGGAAAAAATTAATCTTGAAAACATATGATATATAGCTTTTATCTTTTTTTTTTTTTTTTTTTTTATAACCTCCGGAACCACAATTAAGTATTACATCAGAGGATGAAGATAATGATGTGTAGTGTGTGTGCGAAAATGCAATGCCTGACCGGGATTCGAACCCGGGACCTCCGGATGAAAGACCGAGACATTACCACTCACGCCACAGAGGCTGGCTATGACATGTAGCTGCAACTAACGAATTTGCAATTACATTTCTAACACTCCCTTATAATTCAAATTCAATAATTAATACAATAATTATGAAAAATATTTTTTTCTTATTTTAAGTCATTGCCCTTTTACACTAGTATTGCTGACACATGATTGAAACTTCATTAGAAAGTCAGTGAGCATTTTTTCCAAACTGAAATGTGACAAATTGATCTTCTTGGTTTTGATACATCCTTATGAAACGGTAGCTTCTGTCAACATGCTTGATGTTGAATTTATATAGGCTGTTCTGTTCTAGCTTCACTAGATCGATGGTTTTTTTTTTAACCTCAAGAACTGCCGTTAGGTATATCTTCAGAGGATGAGATGAATGAATTGTAGCGTGTGTGAAAATGCCACGCCTGACTGGAATTCGAACCCGAGGCCTCCAGATGAAAGACTGAGACGCTACCACTCGTGCCAGGGAGACCGGCATTGGGACGCTTTAAGTCAATATTGTTTCTGCTGGTCTGACAACAATTTCAGAATGAATTTCGCAAGCACTTGACACATATTCAAATCTTCAGTTAAAATTGATTGAACCCCAAAGAAACTTAAACTCAGTTCATAAGCCATTTCCCTAATTGTAAGTCTACGGTGAGAATGCACTAAATTGCAATCATTTGCAATCATGT
The DNA here is from genome assembly GCA_010016005.3 of Zanna intricata. Taxonomy (NCBI): domain Eukaryota; kingdom Metazoa; phylum Arthropoda; class Insecta; order Hemiptera; family Fulgoridae; genus Zanna; species Zanna intricata. The sequence continues at coordinate 13,316 of JAAAKQ030050511.1, read as the reverse complement.
TATCGTTGGTTTTTGTGGTGGAAGGCCAGCTCAACCAGGGGTCATCTTTGACTAATTCACAGCCATCTTTAAATTTGTTGAACCAGTTAAAAACATTTGACTGGCTCAGACAATCGTCCCCAAAACCTGTAAATAATTCCTGTAAATCAGTCTCCGAAACTGATTTCAGAGTTATCAAACAAAATTTAGCACAAACTCATAGTTCTGCTTTTTCATCCACAATGAAAAAGCAATAACACCCCGAGAACTGAAAACACGTCTTCTCCACTAGGATGGCATTCTCTAGCTGAACGCAGTGATCTTTTCTACAAATTTCAGTGATAAAACAAGTTTTTCACACTCGCAGGCAAACCTACCCCCTCCTATTGAGCTGTGGTGGCAACTACTTAAAACTTTCCATCTCATCTCGTAGATCCAAAAATTTTAACAGATTTGAGTATATTCTATTCCTAAACAAAATTGCAAATTTTATTGCTAAATGTACTCATATTGGATTGTGAGTAATCTCAAGGTATTTTTCCATAATTTTTATTCCTTGTAATATTTGTAATTAATTGCCTTTCAATAAAAGATTTTTTTCCCTCACTAGCTCATAGCTTTCTTTTTGGAATTAAAAACAGCTGGTCAACAAAAATGACTGAAAATAACAAGGATTTTGCCACATCACAATTTTATAATAAAATTCATTCAAAATATAACCCTGAAAAGACACGTAGTAAAAACTTTAAGTATCACAAAACCCTACCTCCTGACCATTTTGTTTGTATTATGTATTTATTGTCATCACATTCCAGTTACTATAAAGCAACAGTTTACTCATGATTGGTCTTTTGATGCTGTCATGCAGTGTGAATAAAAATGCAGTCAAGCAGTTCTTGATTGCTCACTTCTGCAATTTTGTCTGTCATAAGGTAGCACTTTTTTTAATAAATCAGGATCTACATCACAATTAAAATTATTTACATCACTTCTCATTATATTTTATCAATTTATTGTGTAATTTCCCTCTAACTATCAAGCCAAAGCAACATTCACATTGTTTTTACTGAAGCTGAATTAGTCAAAATTCAGGTTTTATTTTGCTTGCCCTATCTGGAGATAAATGGAAAGTTTTAAACGTTTTGCAACATCAATTCCACATTTATACAAGGGTTGTTTTTTAAGTAAGGGCCGTTTTTTTTTTTTTTTAACTAAAATATTTTTTTTCAAATAACATTTATTTTTGGACTGTACATACTTTTGCCTATTTTTCTACATAGTTACCTTTTTTTATTAATGCACTTGTTATACCTTACAACTAAATTTTGAAAACCATCTTCAAAAAAGTCTGCAGCCTGCTCTGATAGTCAAAAGTTCACAGCTGCTTTCATTTCTTCTTCCTCACTGAAGCGCTTCCCGCCAAGATGGTGTTTGAGGTACCAGAAAGAGTGGAAATCGCTGGGAGCAAGGTCAGGGCATGGTCCAAAACTTCCCAACCAAAAGATTCGATCAAGTCCCAAGTCGCGTGAGCAGTGCGAGGCCTTGCGTTGTATGAAGGAGCAAAATTGCTTTTGACAGCATGCTGAGCTTCTTTAAAATTGCGCAGTAGCCATCAGAGTTGATTGTTGTTCCACGTGGCATAAAGTCTATCAGCCGGTTCCAGAACACAGTTGCCATAATCTTGCGCTTTGACGTTTGTTTGGCTTTGACGTTGACGGGAGAGGTTGTGTGTCACTATTCCATTGATTTTTGCTTGGATTCAGGGGTGAAATGGGATAACCATGTTTCATCTCCAGTAATGATTTGACTCATGTCATCCCCTTCTTCCTCATAGCGAATCAGAGTCCAATGAACTGGCAAACTTCTTCCCTTTGTGGTCGCTGTAAGGAGTCTGGGTATCCACCGAGAACACAATTTCTTGATGCTGAGGTTTTCAGTCACAATTTTGTACAACACCGACCTTGAAACTTGGGGAAATTCCATTGGCAGAGTGGTTGTCGTGAATCATCTGTACTCACGAATTTTTATTTCTTAACTGGAGCCACCAAATCATCAGTGATCACAGAGGGCTGGATTGAGCGTTCTTCATCATGGACGTTTTCACGTCCACTTTTAAACTCCCTAACCCATTTCTGCACTTTACATTCACTCATTGCATTAGGGCCATAAACTTCAGTTATCTGGCGATGGATGTCTGTGGCCGATATGTTTCTTGCAGTCAAAAAATGTATGGCTGGCCGTATCTCACACACGCGGGTGAGTCAATAATCTTAAACATTTTAAAGACACACAACTATGCGTACACTTCAGCTATAGAGCTGCAACTGGCGTGAGTTTGTTCACAAAGGATCTTCTTAAGTGAAGTATCAAGTCTTCAACTTGATACATCTCATAAAAAAAATCTTTTCCAATGATTTTCTATTTATCAGTAAAATCTTCAAGCATTTTCTGCAAGAATTTTGTCATACATGGAATCTCAAACTTTACTTTCAGTCTGGTATACATTAAATACTTTTTAGAATCCTACCAATTTACGTAAAATAATATATATGTCTAAAATTTTTTACAGATATTTTTGTTATTTTTATCATATGTTATAATAAAACCAGGAGTTAAAAATGTATCTTATATTTTATTTGAATTTTACAATCAAAAAAGCCCATTTTTTTGCTTCATGAAGCAAGAAGTAGCAAAAAGTGTTATTACTATCATAAAAGGACATGATAAACATATTATGGTAACAATTTTCAAAGCCAGGACTCACCAGGAATTTTTTCTATTGCAAACTTAAAATAGACCATATCAATCAAGAAATGAAAATTTATTCAAATCATATATATATATTTTTTTTTATACAGTAAAATAATTTTTCTAAACATGATTTGGATTAATCAAATTAATTAATTCCAATGTTTTCAAATGTGATAAGAAAATTTCACAAAGGATTTTATATAAGTGAACCAATGGGTAACCCTTTTCTCTGTAGACGTCAAACAGTTGTCTCCCAATTAAAAAAAAAAAAAAAACAACAAATGAATATTTTACTTTATCTTCTTTTTTATCTACAAACATTTAAACAAATAAAAATAAATATATATACAAATAAATAAATGTATAAAATAAATTAATTTCAGAGTTAAAATACTTGAAACTTCTTCTATCGTCATGCAATTCTGATGGTATCAAGGTTTACTGGCACAGGTTGGATGTTAATTCATTTAATTTTATCATGTGACTTTGTTATATTTTTTTATTTGTATAGTGCAATTAAAATAATGAGATGATAACTCCCATACAGGTTTATTCTCAAGATTACCTAATTTCTCTTTACCTTTAAAAAAAAAAAAATACTGTAACAGATCGTGTCAGAACTAGATGTATTAAAAACCTTAATAATGTTACTAGTTTTTATGTACAAATAATGAATAAGTTGATATAAGAATTTTTCTTTTTTGTAAGAAAATATAATTTAACTATGAGAAATTATGTAAAAAAGAGCAAGAGAAGTAATGAATAAATGAACAAAATACGTTAATAAAATTCAGTAAAACTTTTTTTCCTCTTAAAACAACAGAAATTCTTTTAAGTAACTAGAGAAAACAATTTATAATGTGTTGGGCAAAGAGCAGAGCATAATCAACATTTTATTCCATGTACAGTAAACCATTTTTTGTCAACTTATCAACTAAAAAGAAAAAATCATAAAATTAGTCAGCAGGAGTAAAATTCAGTTTAGTATAGTATTCCACTGTTTGAAAACAAATTTATTAAGATACAAAAATCTCATTTCATTTGAATAGGAACAACTAGGAGCTAAATACAAGCTTTTATGATTTCAGCAAGATAATCATTTATTTGCGCAGTAACAACAAGCTTTAGCCTCCCTGCAGTTACTGATGGATGATAATGAATTGTGTAGCATGTGAAAATGCCATGCCTGACCGGGATTTGAAATCGGAACCATCAGATGAAAGGTCAAGAAGCTACCGCAAAGTTTGGCAAATTGCACGGCATCTGATGATGTTCTTAGACACAGTTCTAGTCACCAACTGGTAGTTCACTGAAAGATGTGAGAATGTGTGTGATATTGTACACAGTGATCAACAATTTGTGATCGATGTTCTGTTTGTTAAACGAATGGGTCAATTAGTATCTCCTGCTGTGTAACCTTGAAAAACGTTTGCATGTTTCACATTGCATCAATATTATTTCACGACTGTTCTACAAGTGAATATAAAAATCGGCACCTCATTAAAAGAAATGCCTCTTTGATGGTGAAATTTATACTTTTAAAAAATATAAAAGCATAATTAAAAAATAATAACTGTGCTTACATTCCAAATAAAAGGCAGTTGCTTTTATATGGATTCGCTTTTATATGGATCACTTGGTGATCGGATGTCAATTAACCACTCATCTCGGTGTGGTTAAGTCTTATTCTGTTAAGACTACACATTTATCAATATATTTACAATATACATGTCATACTGCACACAGACACCTTGGCATCTCGGCAAACTGCTGTTGACACAGTGTCACTACAATGTATACTGCAATCCAATACTCTGTATACATATAGAGTAACATATGTAACTGAATATATACAGAGTTTATCTATATATACTATAAATAAATTATAAAAACAATACAGACAAAAAATCCAAAATAATTGGCTTGATACTGAAAAAAAAAAATAGTAAAGATATTTTTTTTTAATTTTGGTAAACTATAGTTTCAATAAAATTGTAGTACATGTTGTGACTTATCATATTTGATTTATTCTTAAATGGTATTTTTCATGAAAATATTTCAATTTAAGTGCATAATTTAATTCAGTGGCAGCAGTAAAGACACTTTTTTTTACTTTAAATTGAGCGTAACTCATGAATGATTCGACCGATCTTCATCAAATTTTCATATGTACAACTTCAGATAGATTATTACAGAACACTTAAATTTCAATGAAAGCAATCGATAGCTTTGGAGATTTTTGAGCCACAATGTTTTATAGATAGGCCATGTATATATTAAAGAAAAAACAAAATTCAGCAAAATCCACCACGTTACAGAATCAAATAGGATTTCTTACCTGATCTGCTGTTATTATATTAAAATGTCTCAAAGATGTTTCACATCCAGGAATTTCAGTGTGAGGAGGGGTCATTGGGGCATACCTCATTCAGTGCTGTAGTGAATTTAACACAATTCTTACATCTTCAGAATTACTGATTGGAATTAAGATATTAGGATCCAGGCCGACCTTTTCTTTTTTCACATCATCAGTTTGTTAAAACTGTTGAATTCCTCATCATAATTTGATTAAAATTAAAAATATTTTAATTTTTAAAATTATTATTTTATTAATGTTAGGTAAAATTTATAATTTAATTTTTAAATGTTTGACTGCATGTAAATACTATATATGTAATAATATTTTAACGCGCAATTTTCAAGTTTAAAAAAAATTTTTTTTAATAAAAAAAGTTTTAACTTTAACCAACAGATGATGAATTCTTTTAAATAGCTATTGGTGTCTATAAATATTAAAAAAAACTGAGATGGTATTGGTGTCTAAATAATTATTTTGAATTTTAATTGTTTTGAACAACAGGTTGTTCTAATGAAATACAAAACCACCGAAAGCAATATTACTTTCAAAAATAATTACAGCAATGCAACTTTTTTTTTCTCAACTAAAACTGGAAATCTGCTCTTCTGACGCGCTTACCATGACGAAAGTTTTTTTATCTAAAAATTTTTTTTAAATTTTAAATCCATCTCGCATGTTACCAGTCATATTTAAACTGTAAAAATCTTAATCTTTAGATGGCCCTTACTCTTTAGTGTTTCTTGAAAATAGTTTCATCTTGTTCCCAGAAAATTATAACTTTGTTATAATTTAGATATTGCTGTATCTTTACAAATTTTAAAGTTCTATTTTTACATTATTATCACCAATTAGGAATTATTTCTTAAAAATTAATTTTTACCCCAATGCTTCGACTTTACTGTGGGAGCCTCAAAAATAAAAAAAAGGTTTTTTTCCTATTTTAAATATTTAATGCACAAAATGTATTTTGTTAAAAAATAAAGTTAAAAATATAATAATAATCCCTCCTTTGATGCAAGAGCTCCAAAATTTAAAAAAAAATTAAAATTTTTTTAAATTTAGATTTTAATTTATTTAATATCAGTTTTACTGGAATATTTTAATCATTTTAATATTTTACTTTACCGCTATCAAATTAAGGAAGAATAGAAAACTATATTAAATATTTTATCTCGATAAAAAAATCCTTTACCTAGAAAAAATTGATACTTTTCACATTAGTTAAAATTTTTGTACGGTTTTTTATTGTCCTATAATGTACATGTAATAATAAAATATTTTCCAAAACGATATACTCTTGCCACTCTATTAACTTAATAACATTAGATCTAGGATAACCTGTTAAAAATGTAAAAACTAGTCTTTTTTTTATACATTTAAAAGTAGAAAAATTTTTTATTGAAATTATCTTAAGACAGATAAAATGAGACTAACAAATGGTTTTATAGAGAAACTTTAACATATTAAAATAATTTTAAAAAATACGTTTTCTACACTACATTCCTTATTGTGTAACTTTTCTTCATGTAAACCAGTCTATTTAAACCCAAAATAAGAATAATATCCGGATTAATAAAATTAACAAACAATAAAAGTCAGTAATAACTATAATTTAATACAACAATGAGTATTAGAAAGAAATATAAAATTTTTAATTAATTTACAACATTAGAAGCGTTAATAGATAACTAAAATATTTATACGCTAAGTTACTAAATTCTATTCTACCGATAGAACTAATATTTAAATACTAATAATGTGATTTATTATAGAATTATTTCAGATTAATTTTTAAGATCCTGAAGATTTAAGCTCCAATCCTGAACTCTTTCTGAAACATCGATAATCTTCCAGTTAGGAGAAGGTACATCGAGAGCGAGCCAATTAAAATCATCGACTAAATTCCAGTTATTTCGATCCGTATCTAACCCCGCATGTTTAAAATGCTCTTTTATTCCTTCATAATGCCAATTAAATGGTGCAAACTGAACTTGATCTGAATCTTCTATAATGGCACGGCTAGTAACATGTATATAAAATTTTGTATTGCGTGTAGCATGAACCCGTAACTGTTGACATGGAAAAACTAATGTGCAATCGTTACAATTTTCAACAAATACCGATGTGGATACAGGTCCAGAAAAGATTTTGCATTTATCGGTATTAGTAACATGTAGTGTGCTCGGTGTGCCAAATAAAACAACAGTGCAATCGTGAAGCAGTGATATTTCAACATCTTTCCCATCGACATCATTCGTGTTCAATTTGAGAAATTCCCCGCTCCTATTGTAAAAACCACAATTATTTACATTAATCTTATCCTTCCACCACACGTTCTTCATTAATTCACCGTCTACTTCGTCGTTACATTTTTTCTCGACTCTATTTTGATTTAGAACCTTATACTTTTTAGCTTTAAAACCGAATTTCTTTTTCGGTAACAATTTTTCTTCTAATTCTTGACAATATATTTGCATTTCTTCTAATGTCTGTTTACATTTTCTTATGTCATAAACCCGTAAATACGATGTTGATGTAGAAAGAAACCTATTCAAATTTTGCAATTCTTTAGAAAGGTTATCGAAACACTCCGGTAAATTTTCTTTAACGACTAAGCCATTTCTTAATAATTCGATAGTCTCATTTATTTCACACGCTTTCTTTCCAAAGGCATCTAAGAAGTAGTTTACTTGTTGTTGAGGACTACCTAATTCAAGTTTCTCTTCTTTCTGCTTACCTAATTGTTGTTGTAATTCAACATGTCTTTTAATAAGCGATTTAGGCAAATGTTTTAAATTCTCTTCGGCGCATTCATCCATTATAAAAAATTGATTATGACCGTCGTTAAAATTAACTATATGGTAATTTACTACTACAATGTTAAGAGTCCACAGAATCTACACAAATCACTTGTCTTTCACTCCAGCAGCTTCCTTTAAAACTTTCATGAACTGTTCGTTCTTTTTTCTCTCTTCATCGGTTATTTTTGTTGACGGTGCATTTTTATTGTAAACAGAGATCTGCAAAAAATACAAAAATTCATATATATATTCAATAATAGTATTAAAAAAAAAACATTACAGTTCAATTACTGATGTACAACCAAAAGGCTTAATTAATTTCAAAAAAATTAATGTCTGTATAATACAGATACGGATGATGTTTAATTCTCACTTTTGTAATTACAACAAAAATTTATTTGTACATAATATGATAGCAATAACCATATTACTTGCTAAAATAGGATTCACAGAAATCAATCATGGATAAAAAAAAGTAATAATAAAAATGTATGTAGATTCACATTTGCCATTTCTTCATCTGTATATGATATTAACTAATAACTAACCTTAACAACCGATTAATTAAAAATGTTTGTGTCTCAACATGTTAGTCAGGACCAGTTTATTTCATTCTGCTATTCAAGGTAGTATCAGTAAATGCAATCAAATCACTCATCTAATATTAAATAGTCGCATGACCTTTTTTGATTTTTATAATTTTTTGTATATTCATTCTCTTACAGAGCGTTTACTCCTCAGTTTCAAGTACTATTTTAAATATTACTTACATCACAGCTATTATATGAAGAGAGAGAAAACAAAAAACTATCCGATCAATCCCAACCGTTTTTACCCGTATTTCTTGGCACAACTGAGACGGTTTAGAGATAAATTTCATCTCAAAAAACCATTAAAAAGATAATGCTTCACTGCCACCAAACATAGCACGTTGACTTGTCGCGATTAAGTTGTGATTTTTTTTTGGGGGGAGCAAGTGAATTCTTTGAATATGAAGACTAATAACTTGAAAGTATTTCACTTCATATTCTTATACATACACACACGGTTCAAGGGCACTGAATTTTAAAGATATCGTTTCTCCCACTTTCAATACAGTGATTATTTATTTTTTAATATATTCACTTAATATTTTCATATCTCTCAACACCAAAAAATATCACTCTCAGACAACACCATAAAAAAAAAATTTCAAATGATGATATATTTCTCATGCAGATAAGAAACTAGTTCAAAAGCAGCTTATGCCATTTAATGGCTAACTAACAACTGGGAAAACTCAACGGGTTACTTTCAAAATGGGAAAAGAAGCTAATAATGCAGGGAGAAAAAGGAAATACTTAAATATATGAAAAAGAAAAAACCTATAGACAGTAAGCAAATATAAAGAGCAATGAAGATGGCCGTCAGTCAATTGAAGATGATGAGCGTCCTGGATGTCCTTCCACCTCAACTGATGACTCGCACGTAGACAAAATCAATAAAATGGTTCGGGCAAATCGATGTCTATCAGAGAGCTTGCTGAAGAGTATGAGATATTAGTCGGATTATGTCATGAGATTTTGACCACAAAATTGAAAATGCACCACGTTGCTGAAAATTTGTTCAATGTCTGATGACGGACGACCAAAAAGCCTGTCTCATGCATAAAAGCTCACAGGAAAATAATTCTTATCGAGGATCATAACGGGTGATGATGAATCATGGGTGTACGGTTATGACATCGAAACAAAGGTTCAATTGTCCCGATGGGTGGATCAAACATCTCCCAGACAAAAAAAAGGTCGCAAAGTTCATTCCAAAATCAAGGTGATGTTAGTTTTCTTTGATGCTGAGGGTGTTGTCCACCGTGAGTACCTCCCCGAAGGCTCCACAGTGAACCAGACTTACTTCATTGAAGTTCTTAAGCATGTGTGAGATGCTATCTGGCGGTAAAGGCCAGAAATGTGGAAGAGCGGTGACTGGTTTTTTCATAACGACAACGCTCCGCCCATTCAGCCCACAAAACTCGTGAGTTTTTGGTCAAACACTCCATCACTGTTCTTCCCCACCCACCCTACTCACCTGACCTCGCTCCTTGTGATTTCTTCTTGTTTCCCAAACTCAAAACGCCTCTAAAAGGAAGATTTGAAACAATACCTGAAATTAAGGCAAATCACGACAAAAGGACATCACAAAAAAAGCATTGCTTTTTTATGATGCATTGCAATGCTTTTTTTTGTGATGTTCTTTGGGATAAGTGTGTACATCAGGGAGGGGAGTACTTTGAAGAGGATCCAGTCATGTAAGTTATAAAGTATATTTTGTTTTATGATGTTTGTCTACGTATTTTTTAAAAAGCCCTCGTATAACTAAAAATTGAACTTTCCAGAATATGGAAAGTTCAATGGAGAATGGTAGCATCTTTGAAAAAAAAATATCTGGAAGGTTTACAGGTTAAAATTCCAGTCATGCTCTGTATTTTTAAACTCTACAAAATTTATCTATCTCTAAGAAACTATTATCATGCATCAACCTGTTATTACTACAGAAAATAAGTATTTGATCAATTCTACATTTACAAAGCCAAATCAATGCTAAGTTCTGCTTAAAACAAAAGCGTCCAGAAGAAAGTAAGCTAAAATACATAAATGGGAGCTTTAGAATGGTCAAAGGATTTTAACATCTTGGTACCATAATGGAAAAGAATGAAAGAAATAAGCATTCACATGCTACATTAACACTGGTTGCAATAACCTTGATGAGTTTTTGAGGATAAAGTTCTAACCTTTGAAGTTAAAAATGAATTATAGGTATGTTTTTAAATGACTTATTGTTTCTTATCTTTTCAGGTGGTGTCTTGGTGTATGGAACCAAACACCAAATAAGATTGCTTTCTTTCAAAACACACATATAAAATGTTGTTTAACAATTAATTCGTTATAAATATCCAAGACTTAAGCACGAGAATAAACGTAATATTTGTAGAATATGAAAACAAGAACCTAAATAAGATGTATACATTAAGGAGCCAATGTTGATAAGATTTGTATGAAACCATATTTTTAAGACCAGTAGTAAGAGAAACAAGAAACTATACTGAAATCTGTGCACAGTCTATAGGGATAGATCAAATTATCTGGTAGACATAAACAAAACATAATGTCAACTGTAACTTATAAGGTTTACAGTTTCATGAATAGGAATGAATAGGTGGAGAAGAATTCAGCCAAAAGCGCTTTACATGCTATTCGGCTACAGAAGTTAATAACTTAAAACTATCACCTAAATAAAAATGTATGTAATGCACACTCACAGAACGTAAAAAGTGAATTTCCTTAAAATGAAATGGAAAAAATTAATATCATACGTCAAATCATAAATAATAAATCGTTAAATAATTTTAGAAAACAGCAATAAAAGAAAACAACATAAATCCAATAAGTCAAAAAACAATTCAAATCAAGCCCTCAAAAAATAACTCAAATCAAAATGTAAAATATAAAGGATAATCGGGTTCATTATTTATTCTCGTATCAAGCGGTTAACAAAGTTTCATATCAATTTGTTAAAGGGCGGCAAAAAAATATACTAAGTAGAATTAGATTTAAAAAAATATTGCGATTACTTACATTATCATTACTAATGTTGGTTACTGCAAAAATACCTAATGCCACACACGACACAGCGGTTATGATAAATGTAAATCTAACAGACATAACTAATCACAAAAAAAAAAATCAGATTTCACCCTTCGACTTCCAAGTTTCTATATCGGCTTTACGAATATTGATGTTTTCAGACGACACTGTTTCTCCCACTTTGTAATAACCTAAAAAATTTTAAAAAAATATTTAGTGCATTTCTGGCATAATTTAAAAAAAAAATCTAAGTAGCAATAATGAATAATAAGGATGTAGTAATGAAATTGATCGATAAGTACGAAAGAGGAAACTCCAAATTATTTAACGGCCAAAAGAAGAGCAATATGTATAAAACTTCAAGCGATAAAATAAAAGCTCTATTAATAATCTCTCACTTGTTCTTTTAATTACAGAATAGCCTTACATGATTTTGTAATTTTTTAACTTGGGCAAGATTTTTTAACTACAACACCAAAATTAAAGAGACTTTAACTACGAATACTATACAATGAAATTATTTTGTTGTTGATAATTTAAATCACTCTTTTAAGAGGCATTTTCAATGCGTGTTATAAGAGATAATATAATGGATTCCAACAAAATTAATTTTAAAATAGAATTCAAGTTTTGAATTTTTATTTATTTAAACCACTAACAGTGATTATACAGAAAATGTTATATTTCACATTTTACACAGGAAGCTAGCATGTTTTCATAATGAATTCAACGTAATATAAAACTGAATCGTTTAAACCTTCCGTAAAAGATGTGGTTTTTATATCAAAACTATTACTTAAATTTATTTTGCATAAAAAATGTATAAGGTAATGTTATAAATCTATGTAATTTAAACAATTTAAAAATGTATTCAAAAATTACTAATAAACAGGGGTTAATGACTTATTACATATAAAAAAATGAATTTACATAATCTATTGATGAGAAAAAAGTATATTATAACCGTGTAACTGAAGACATTAAATGTATACATTTACACGTACATTTAATGTCCACATAGACAGAATCATGCCTCTATTTAATATAATATACCTAACATTACACATTGCAATAGTAAAAAAATAAAATATAGCACAACTATAAAAACATTAATTATAACGCATGATTAATTTCAGTGGTAACAAACAGTGAATCTTAAGCTAGAAAATTTTTGTAGCATTAATTTTACGGGTAAACATAAAAATATTCATAAATATACCAAAATAAAAAGTGCAGGTGCATTATATCTCTACCGTTGACTTTATTCATCAATACGCTCCATGTTGAACATGATTCAGTAAGAGGTGATCAAAACATATTCGATCACAGCACATAAAAATATTTAACCTATTTAGTTTGATATCTAGTTTTAATCCGATTAGACCCCATAGTTAGAGGCATTTTTCAAAGTCGTTTTTTACTAAGCATCATAACTACTCTTGTCGCAGTTCTTTTTATCTCTTCTTTGTCTTCAAAATTCTTTCCTTTAATTTCCTAAACTTAGAAAAGAGACAAAAAACCCCAGAGGGTGTAATTCACTCTTCGTGAATATACTTGTCAAGTAGATATGTTATCATAATGACTTTCTATTCAAACACAAATTACGACCCGATCATATGTTACTTATTACCATTTTTTTAGGGTCCACAACACAATACTCATTATTCTAATTATCTTTATTACCTAAAATTCAATTAAGTTTTATAAATCTAATAACAGTCAGGCCGGCCTCCGTAGCCGAGTGGTAGTGTCTCGGCTTTTCATCCGGAAGGTCCCGGGTTCGAATCCCGGTCAGGCATGGCATTT
>JAAAKQ030050500.1:0-15000 GCA_010016005.3 Zanna intricata | reverse complement strand
ATTTTACCTATTTTGGATTATAAAAATATTTTTCAAGTTAGGGTGATTATTATTGAAATTTTACAAAATAAAAATAATTAATCTCAAATAGCTGTATATCATTGACAAGTTATAACAACAGTTATACAAGTTAACAGTCCGATGAGTTGAGGTTTCGTTTTGTAAACGAAACCTCAACTCACCGGACTTCCTCCTATAGCGTTACGTTAAACAGGTATTGTACGAAGTTAAATTACATGCCAGAGCCTATCTTATCGAACGAATCCAAAAAGCCTGCGCCATGTATCGATGGTGCTGCCGCCCCGTTGGCCAGAATTTACCAGAACTTCTACGTGATTTTTTTAGACACGTTCGAGGATTGTAACAGTACACGGGATATACATATAATCTAATCGATTAATATTACACAATAGGATTTGTAATCCTTCGGTTTGTAATTACAAGAATGCATACACAGCGAAAGCTATTTACTCAACATATAATACCAACATTTCAAAAAATAAAACCAAAATCTCTTTGGAAACGGGCATGCGTGTTTTCTGTTTTATCAATCTATGTAGAGATACATCGTTAAATAGAAACTGAAAATCTTTTTTCATTCTGTGTATAAACATTGTTTTTTTTTTCTTTAATGTCTTTCGGAAGGTGTTGGTCAAAATCAAAGAATAGATTCAGGACATAAAAACAAACAAAAATTCAAGGGGACAAATAAAAATAATCTATCTCGCTTCATTTTCCTTTTGTCCGCCATTTTCTGTTTTGTTTTTTGTTTTTCAATCAAAATGTATATTTTAACAACGGAATAAGATATTTTAATGAAATTTGGTATACATATATCCGAAAAACATCTACAAAATAAATAGGTTTGAAAATATTTCGTTAAAAAGATCCAAGAAATTAATAATATTTATTACTTGCTAACAACACCTGGGACGTATAAATAAATAGAATTTTATGTTAACATTGTTTGGATGGTTTCAGCTGTACAAAGGTAAGATAAATTCAGCGCTATTTTGAGTAATAAAAAAATAATAGTTCCAGAAATTATAAACATCCGATTTATTAAAATGTTTTTTTTTTTCAAATTAAAAAATAAAAAAGACAAACTTAATTTTAAAAAATAATTTTTTTTTATTGTAACACATCGATAAGTTAAAAAAAATTTGAAGGGCAAATTAAAATGACAAATTTTGTCAAACAAAATAAAACAGATTTCAAAAAATTTATTAAAAATATTCAAAAATCTACTTAATTCTTTGTCAAAACGATGATTTTTTTTTTTTTTTTAACACTCGGATTCAAAAAAATTATTTTTGCTTTAGAATTATTTTATCTTATAAATTTCTTTTAAATTTATTAAATATCTGACCGTATGAAAAATATCCGTTGGCAACAAATTAAAAAAGATGAGAAAATTGAATTTTGATAAAAAATGAGAGACTGAATGCAAAGAAACAACTACTCAGCCTGTTTAGAATAGGGCAAGAAATAAATAACATATTTCTATTTCAAGTATGCCATTTAATTTTTTTGAAGTTTTACGTGAAATAGTCAGAATGACTTAATATTATGCCGTTATAGTAAACTAAGTAACGATGGGAAACAAAAATATCTTTAAATTACGCTTTAAAAAGTTTTAATCAAATTATGAAATAGAAATTTAATAGGAAATCATAACAAGAATTTCCTCTTCAGAAAATAATTAATATTTTCCATAATTAAATAATGAGAATAATTATCGATCTATTTGATCGAGAATAAAGCTTAGAAAATTTACAAAAAAAAAATTATAAAAACATGCAGAAATAGGAATACTCTGGGATTAATTCGAAGTTAATTTAAAAGTAAATGAAATTAATGTTTATTTTAACAGATAAAAATTAGGGCTGAATTAAATAATTTTTTAAAAAGTATAGATACACAAAAAATTAAAACCGATGAAATAGGAAAGCCGATGTTCACGACAGATACTCAATTAGTCCTTCTTTTTACAAAGTAATATAAATTATAGGCAACAATAAAGATAGGCCTCCTACGGGTACTTATTATGACAAGAGAGAGGAGAAAATTAAAATTAAACCGAGCACAATGCCATTCAAAACGTTAATTATTAATTCAATACACAAACAAATACTAAAAATGTTTATTCAGGTATTTCTTTTGTGAATCGACTCGTGTTTGTGAATATAAATGCATCGGTAAATGTAACATAAAAAACAATAATACAACTTTAGATGAATGAAGTACATAAAAAAAGGAGATTTACCATGATGACACTTATTGTATCAGAGAAATGAAAGAATTAATAAAATAAAGAAATAAATTCGTCTATTATATTATGATTTCTAGATCGGAATTTCAATGAGGATTGAGAAGGATGGCGATGACGATACCTAAATTAAAACTATTATTATATTACGAAATATGATTTGATATCTATTATTATTCGACTTAAAGGGAGTAATTTCTATCTACACTTCAATCAATTTGTGTGATTAGATATGGTAAAATTATAATTAAAAATAAACACATTAAATTCCTTACATAAATTACTTCTGACTCGATGTGTCAATCGAACTTATAAACTAAACATACCATGTACTATAAAATGATTTATAATCAAGGATTTTGCGGTAACTAGAAGAGAGAGTATCTCAGCTGATCAAAATACAATCCGAAGAAAAACCAATAAAATTAAAACATCATTTTCATAATTACAACAATTTTTACTTCTTTGTACTTCGTACCAGAAAGTATTGTGATTACGAAAAATTTCGGTTTTCAGATTTCAACGGAAATATCCAATTTGACCATCCCTGAATCCATTTTGACTAGTTTGAACGTGACCTCTGGTATTTACGTACGTACGTATCTTGCATAACTCGAAAAAGATTAGCCGTGAATGCTGAATTTTTGGATTTAGGAGTGTTGTAACATCTATTTGTGAACCTCCTCTTTTGATTGCAATCGACTGAATCAAAAATGTTCAAAAAAGCCCAAAATTCCCAAAAATTTGGATTTTTTACTTTTTCTTAACTTAAGTAATAATCCTCACATTGAGAGCTATTCAACGATTAATACCATAATACCAACGATAACCATAAGTGGTACTTATTTTCATTGGTTCCAAAGTTATAGCCAAATAAAATTTTAATTAATGAAATATTTGGATCTTAAAAAGGGAAGGCACATCCGATTCGAATCAAAGTTTCTAGATCTCTTTTTTTATTGTTTTTTTAACTTCCTTTTTTTTTAATTGAAATATATTGATTTATTAATAATTATTATGATTGTAAATTTTTAAAAAACAATAATTTTTTTAAAAATAATTAATAATTAAATAAAAAAATCAAAAAAAATCAGAAGTTATTAGTGAAATAAAATTTTATGAACTTTTAAAAATGTGTATATGTAATTTAACGGCATTATTACAAATTTATATGTAATAGATTTGGTGAAACATCTGATTATATAATATCAATTGAAAATTATAATTTAGAATCGTATTATTTTTGGATATGCGTACAAGGAAGTCGTGTAATGTCCACATAAATTTTTTTTTATTTATCAATTTGTTTATAATATTATCTATATTTTCTCTTTCAAATTGTGAAAATTGATAATTAAATTAAAACACAGTTTTTTTATTACGTTACTACAAATCCAAATGACATGCTATTCTGAACACCATAGCAACAATATAATAACAGATGTAAATAAAAACTTTATCCAGATAACATAATTATATATAACATTATGGATTATATCAGGAACTGTAGGTGAACTATCCACGAATAAAGAAAAAATTCCTTCCGATATTTACCTGGAAAGATCAAGGTAAACACTTGTTTAAACAAGTATTAAAAAGTAAAAACTTGTAGCCTTTCTATATGTGATTTCTGCTGTACGTTTGTGAGTTTTAAGACCGGCGTTGATTTTATAATAAAATCGGTAATTCAATAAAACAACAAATTTAAGGGGTTAATAATTAAATACCTGAGTACGTATACAAATAAATGTTAAATAATTTTTTTTTTCAATTCAGGTTTATCTAATTAATAACTTATTTAAAAATTCTTCGTCGGAATAATATTGTTTCCGATTTAATTTAAAAAAAGAAAAACTCTTTCTTATAGGTATTATGCTGTGTTATCTTTTAAAGCAATAATATTGAATATTAGCAGTAAATAAAAACGCATGGAAATGTTAGAATTTTAATTTATTAAATAATCAGAATAGTTGAATCATATTCATAAACACCAAACAAAGATGTCAAACTACATTTGAAACCTAAAAGACTGCTTGGTTTTCTCTTAAAATATTATAACTTAATATATTATAACTTGTAAAATATTATAACTCGTAAAATACTATAACTTAAGAAATGCCCAACAATAACAATGCTGAGCATAGCCATTAATTACAACTTTCCAAGATTAAGTAGTATAATTTTTTTTATTTTATCGCAAACGAAAATTTATAATTTTACAATGTGGACAACACAAATACTGTACTACATTTTATCATTCATAAGAATAATACCCAGACGTACAGTAATGTTATGTCTAACTGAGAAGTAAGCACATTGTAATTATTTACCAATATATATATGAAGTTAAATAATCATAATTCATCCGACGAATGAATTTTTGTACCGGTAAAGTAATATTATAAAATGTTTATTTTTTAAATACATATAAAAAAAAACCTTGGGACAGCACTGTTAGAAATGTAATCCAATTGGTCAAAAATTATTTTTTATATCTTTTATCAGTTTCTTACCTTCTCAAAATCCAATCCTGATGCAAATAACTAATGAAAAAGTTGTCAAAATTATTTTTTAATCGTTAAAATGAGGATATTGATGAAACTACTAATGAAAAAAGAAATAGAAAATAAAAAAAAAATAAAAAATAGATAAAAATATTACAAATTGACATAATTCCTTAAATTCGACTCTTTTAAAACATATCCTAATAGCCCCATAACCGTATTCGTGATAAGAAAAAAGTGGAAAAACGTGAGTATAAAACTGAGATGAAGTGGTAATGAACATAGATAACAATAATAATACTAATATTAGGCAATTTTCTTTCCGATAATAAGTGCATGGTGATATTTAAATGGAGACATGATGAATATAAACAGACAAGTGGTTGTCTCAACATTGACAGAATGGAAGACGTTACAGAACATCACGAAGACGGTTAAAGCAGGCTGCAAGTAGAAGAAAATGATGATGATGATGATGATGATAAAGGAAAGAAGATATATAAGAAGAGGAAGCAGGAGCGCTGAGCCGCTAATGACCCCTCGGCCATTGTGCACCAGATTGCAACATTCCCGATTCGAGACGATTACAGTTCGCGACAAAAGCAACGCCGTCTTCTTATTGTGTTCGGTTTATGTACAGCCAGTGATAAAAGTCATTCGTATGAGGAAAAAAAAATTACGTATGGAAAAAAATTAAAAATTAAATTAAAAAAAAATTGTAACTTTGTAAATTATTGTATTAATATTGGAAAAGCAACGTAATTATATAATACTAGGCAAACGTCATTATTACTAAGCTCTTTTAAAAAAAATCTGATGTGGACACTAGATGACTTGTACGAAAATCCAAAATAATATGATTCTAAATTGTAATTTTCAATTAATATTAAATAATCAGATGTTTAATAGGCGTTTTTACACAAACGCAAATGTAATAACGCCTATTAAATTTTATTTCACTAATAACTTCTGATTTTTTTTCATATATTTATTTATTATTATTTAATTATTGTAAAAGATTTTTTACAATCACGGATTAATAATTATTAACAAATAAATATATTTCAATAAAAAAAAATTTAAGAAAAGAAAAAAGGAGATGAAGTCTCATTTGAAGCGATGTGCCTTCACTTGTAAGATCCAAATATTTCATGAATTAAATAATTTTTTTTGGCTATACCTCTGGAACCAATGAAACTAAGTACCACTTTTGATATATCGTTGAAAAGCTCTGAATGAGGACTTGTTACTGCAGTTATGAAAAAGTCCAAAATCCAAATTTTTTGGGATTTGGGCTTTTTTTTGGACCCTTTTGGTTCAGTCGATTTCAATCAAGAGGGGAGGTACACAACCATTTCAAGGCACCCCCTCCCCCGCAATGATAATGGCTAATTTAACCATGGTACACGAGGTACAATATTTGTAATGTCCTTTGAAATAAAGTGTAACGTAGAGAAGTTCGCGATTAAACTGCTCGTAAAATGTATATAAAAATGAATATGTGTGTTTTATATTCAGTATGTGTAAAAAAAAAAAAAACATTCCATTGTATCAAGAGAAATAAATTTTTAGAAAAGTCAAAATTTAGATTGAAAAGATAGAAAAATTATAAAATTTCACCCGAATCAGAAAACAGTTGAGAAAATAAAAGACAGATAAACCGAGTGGTTTGAATTATGAAGAGAGATGAAACAAGAAAAGGCCGCAATTTCCTATCCACAACTTGAATAAATATAAGTCCTGACATATATATTTGTTATAAGTAAGCTGAAAATATGATGAAAAATTCTTTGGAAGATGAAGGGACCAGCATAAAAGAAAAAAATAATAAATCGTGTAAGGTTTGCAGACGTCGCGGTTATTTTAGTATATTAAGCACGGGTATTGACGAGATGATTTCAATATTAAACGACATTATAATAGAACACGACATTATGGACACTATGGACCGAAAACGAATTTAAAAAACATACGTAATGAGAATAAGAAACAAAAAAATCCATTTTTTTTTTTTTTTTTACAGAATAAGGGACAAGTACCAAAGTACAACAAAAGATTACAAAAGGGAAAATTAGAACACAAACGGCTAAGGAATTATTTAATAGAAAGCCATTATTAAGAAGCAGTAAGAATTAAGATTTGGGTCTTATGAAACATTATATTTTGAATGTATTTCGATATAGACGGGAAACAGAGAAAAAAGCTGAAAGGTTTTAAAATGTGAGCATGGAGGATTTAGAAAAAAGTTAAACAGAGAGAAAAAATTAAGAAGTAATATAAGGATAGATGAGAAACCTTCCTCAGGATGGATAACAATAATAATGATGGTCCAGTCTACGCTAAAGTCAACAGATTGACTGTTATGTGGCATAAATTGAACTATAACGACAAAATTCCATTATTTAATCTGAGAATCCAATAATTAAAAATATCAATTTATGTTAATTAATGTAAAGAAATAAAAATTTTATTAACTCTATTAAAAAGCCGGCAAAGGTTTACATAACTTTCTCGGCTTTCCCCTGGACAAATGTTTATTTCAAATACGCATAGGGATTTGATATATTAACGAGTTAATTGTGCAGTATTTGGAGTATAATTAATAAAAAAAAAAATCAGAACTTTAAGAAAAAAATGTGACTGTCATTTGACCACTTACATGATAGCTGACTTATCTAACGTTTTTAATAACAGAATCTACTTGATAAAGTGCCCGAAATTATTTTTAATAATTATTATTTTTTTGTTAAATTCTTAAATTCTCTTTCTTTTAAAATAAGACCTAGTATCGCCTACATTAATTTTAAATAAATCTGGAATTTCAGTACTGAAAACTAAACTTTAAAAAACTGTAAGTTCGGTCTCATTTAACCCTTTTGTTTTGTGGGACTTAAAAATAGATTTATCAGCGTAATTATTTACCTCAATAAGTTGGTCTAATTTGGTGCAATGTTATTCAACAAGGTTAAGATATTTTTTAGTTTATTTAAAAAAAAGAAAAAATACAAAAAAGTGTTACGCGATGACTCGTTGTTTGATATAAATTGTAAATAAGACCAAAGTTAGGTTATATGTACAGCCAAATGTTTGCGGTAAACGTAACTTCTTTGGTAAACGGGTTTTCGTGATTCGAGGCAAAAAACTATTTAGAAGTAATGATTATATCACCCACGATTATATCACCCACCTTCCTCCCTTTATGAAAGGGTGAAGCTCTAATGAAAGTACAAAAGCTCTAATAAGCTATAGTATTTTCATGGCACTAGAGCTCAATTTTTTTACAACTGCTATATAAAAAATCAAATTAGATAAAACTACCACTCTTTATTTAATCTGTCCGCAATTTAATACCATCAATGCTCCATATAAAACTTTTTCTTTAACCTTTTTTTAAAGAATTTATGAAGGGCCAGTCTAGAAATATTAATCAAAATACCGGTCAACACACGTAAATACCGCTAATTTCTTTAAACATTTTTGTGTCGTTGGTTTAATAGTGTCTTAAAGACGTCAGCATTTGCAAAAACCTCGATACCCAAAATTTTGGCCGATAGCTATACTATTCCTTTACATGCAGCAGTAAAAGAAAAAAGAATGAATGATCGAGAAATAAATTATTAACTTTTTTATATGAAAAACTAAGATGAAATATTAATCTTCTACATCTGAAATCATCTTTGACACCGTTGAATGATGGTAAGTACAGCGTTTAAAGAAAAAAAAATGTACGTGACGCTATTCGGTAAGAATATCTATTAGAATATCAAGTGATATAAATCGATACAATAAAAGAACAATGTTTCTATTCCGAATGGAATTCAATCTACAGGCCTACAACTCTGTAAAAAAAAAAAAAAATATATATATATATTTTTTTACGAAAAAAAAATGATGAAAAAAAAAATATATATATATTCACTTAACAAAACACAAACCATAAAGATTTCTTGAAAATAAAAGAAAAGAAAACGAACCTAAATAGCTCTGAATAAAATGGACAACCATTCTATTCACTTGGAATATTTAAAAATTAAATTTCTTAATAATGATCACTAAGATTTTGATAAACGTCTAACACATATGTTTGTTATGCAGAACTTTTAATTATATATTTGTTAAACCGATTTTAAACAAAAAAAAAGTACTAAAATTAAGTTTCAATCTTCATTAAACTTTCGGCTTTTAAATTTGGCGCTAAATTAAAATGAACTTCCAACAAATTATTACTCCCACTATAATTTGGAATCAAATTTAAAGAATAAAAAAGTATTATTATTTTGAAATCGGTTTTTATATATTTTAAAAACTTTATATATTTTTTTTACATTACTTTTTTAATAGCTTTAATAGAACCTACAAAAAATATAATAGATTTTTACGAAGAAAACTTTCTGTTTGAAAGTAACCTGCTTCTTGATTAAAAATAAATAAATACACAAAAATCAAAAAATGCCTCGAAACGATATAAAGAGATCAACTAGGATGACCCAAGGCCACTAGAATGCAATGTGTGGTTTTAGCTTGACAGCATTCTTTGCATTTTTAACAAACAATTATTTCCTAATAATCCATAGACCGTAAGTTTAATAATTTAAATTCTACCAGATTATTAACATTTTATAATATTTTTAATATTTTGAGAATACTAGATTTTATAAATTATTAGTACAAATTTATAGAAAATCGCTGCTTAAAATTAAAATAAAATTTTATTAAAATAATTTCATTTTAAAAAAATCAGTAATGATCGGAAAAAAAAACTAATGCGCGTGAGCCATCACATGTACACATTCTGGTTTCACACATTTCCAAGAAAAGCTTCGGATCGCTTGAAACCACTTTTCTTTTATTTAAAAAAAAATCTACCAGTAGTCCATTTTTTGTGGTCTGAAAATTAAAAAGCATTCCTCGTAGTTGTGTCTAAAAAAAAAAGTTAATTTTATTCGATTTCTAAGGAAGTTTTTAATAATTCATAAATAATATTTAATTAGAAAAATATAACGCATAAATTACACACGTAAAGATATAAATAAAACAATGTTAGATTATATAAAAAGTATATTCAATAAAAATAATAAATATTGCATAAATTAACTATTTTTGTCCTACGAGGTAATGAATAGCATTTCCGTTTGGTTACTATTTTTTCCATTTTTTTGGACATGTGCCATGAAATGTATAAGAAATAAACGTATGTACTGCATGAAATTGCATCAACCCTTCTCACCCTCTCTTTACTCTCCTTCTCTCTCTTTCTTCTTTTCTTAGTACCATGTCATACTTCTAACTCATTCTTTCCCCCTTCCTATAAATACAAACTGGTATGTGAAGCGCACTGACGTACAAAAAACCACTATCACACCAGACATAGAGTTACTAGAGGAGTTATGCACGTACAAGAGCGTTGACGCTGTACGCTTTATAATGCCCGCATAGAAGTATAATAACACGTGTACAAATTCACACAAACATACATACACAAACTACATAGCAGATGCTATTCAGAAATCTCTTAAAATCAATTATTCACTTCAACAAGAAGAACCGAATGTTTAACAAAAGAAATAAAAAGATATAAATCTTACTATAAATAAAACAAAAAACTGGCTATTTCAAAGTTTTTCTATTAGTTTCTTTTTTTTTTTTTAAATAATTAAATTTATTGAAAAATACTCTTATTTTTATCATATAATACAAGTAGGAGGGTTGTATGGATTGTATGTCTTTTTTGTTTCTTTAAGACTAGAACAGCGGTATCAATTTTTATGATAGAGAAATCAAATGATTTATCACAATCTCAAGAATGACACCAGTTAAAAAACGGTGTGAAAATTAAAGAAAAAACCGACCGCATAATTATTTTTGTTTTTAAACCGAGAATTCGAAATCGTTTTTTTTTTTTAATAACGGTTAAAATAGAAAATAAATTACATACCAGCATTGTAAAGCAGCTTAAAAAAAATAATTGCAGACGTGCACATGTACGCGTATTCAAACATTTCCAAGTCCTTTTAGAAATGGGAATATATGTACTAATTTCATCACGCCTACAACAACGAAATCCGGTATGGTCTAGTGGCTAGGACAACTGGCTCTAACCCAGGAAGCTCGGGTTCGATTCCCGGTACCGGAAGGTTTTTTTTTCATTTTAATTGATGAATTTTCAAGTTATTTTTAATTGTAAAACTAACCGTAAAAAAATGTTATACCACACACATAATTGTAATTAAATATTAATCTAGAACCTTAGATACATTATTTACAACATACATAATTAGAAATTCTATCAGCAGACATGAAGTCATTGGATATAAAACATTGCAATTGGTACAGATAAAAAATATATATGTATATAAAATAAACGATTAAAAAGACGGAAAATCATGTTCTCTTGTAAGCTATGAACAGAATTTATGGTGCACGATTTTGGAATTGAGTACGCACGATGCACGACCAGTATTTTACTATCACCATGTAAAATGATTTTTTAAAAAAAAAAAAAAAAAGGTAGCAATCGTGGCAGTTTGGACCGAAATGGAAGCAAGTGATCTATAATAGTCTACCGTTTACTGTGTGAACCGACACACACATCACACTATTACAGAAGGCAATATTATAGTGGTTTGCCGTACACGTGTGAACCAGGATGAAACAGGCACATAAAAATCCCTTCTGTCTTCATCTTCCCCCTTTCACTACCGACTTAAGCTTGTTACACCGTTCCGCTTACTTGTCAGTAGGCCCTCAAGCGATTATATTATATAGTATGGTTCGGCAGACGCAGACAAATTAGCACCGCCTCTAGTCTAGTATCACGTACGGATAAAGAAAGTGCAGAAACATACTATTAATCAAGAGTACATAAGAAAAAGGTAAATTGACCAATGGTATCGACTTTTAACAAAGCAAGAACATACGCCTTTCTAGAAATTAAATACGATCTTTATTCTTATTCCCCAATTTATTTCTTCTTTTTTTATATAACGGTAACAATAACGCAATAATTATCATACTAAAAAATAATCCAACTAATAATATGATACATCAGTTATTAAAGACTTAAGAATTGAAGAATTATGTTATTACTAGAAAAATAGAAAGGTTTCAAACGTTTTTCATAATGAAATAAATCAAAATACTCTCCTAAACTAAATCTATTCGGTAAGTATTAAATCATCGCACTAATTCTAACATTAGAACAACATCCTTAGATATTCCGCCAAAGCCCAATAAAAACTGTTTTTACGGCAATACATTAAAAATCTAAATAAAACACTACAAATTTATTAATATAAATTGAAAAAAAAAAAAAAGTTACAAAATTTTTAATTGTTTAAAAAATTGAAAAAAATAAAATTTAAAATAAGTTTAGCGCTATTTCATGAATAGACATAAATTAAGTTACGATTATGTACCGTTTAATTTTTTCGTAGGTGAAGACAACCCACCGGGTTGGTGTAGCAGTAAAACGTTGTCGCAAATTAGATGTTTAAAATACAACTGTTTTTCGAAGTCTAAAGTTCCGAGGTTCGAATCCTAGTAAAAGTAAGTTACTTTTATATCGATCTAAATACTGGACAGTAAATACCAGTGTACTTTTTTATTTATTTAAGAAAGTTTCAATTATTTGATAACTATCCAAAAATAGGAGGGGTAATAATTTATTTACTATTTATTGTAAAACCTATTCCATAATTTATATGGATATAATTACAATTACACAAGCGTACATAATTTATTTGTACGCTTAACTAAATTGTATTTATTTATTTTTTTTTTAATTTACTTAACACAATTTATCGATTGATAACATAAAAAATTCATACGAATAAGTATACAGAACATGAACGCATGTCTTTTAGCAACGTCCATCCAAAAAGCAGACCCCGATAGTTTTAACTTTTTATATGTTGCGGTACCGATGGGTCTTCAAAACGTCATTCTAACCTTCTTAACATATTAAAGGTTGAGAATGAAAACATGAAAAATTGTCATTTTCGTTAACACGCTCACTAGTCCATAATAACTATCTTTTGTATCTGTCATCCAACACTCCGAATTATCGTATGGATGTTCCAGATTGGGAAGGGTGCATGATCCTCATTCATCCTCTGAAGTAATACCTCACGGTAGTTCCGGAGGCTAAACAGATAAAGAGAGAGTGGAAAGGGTGAAGGGAGAACCGGGGCTCGTTCACCGAACTTCATACCTTTTCCTTCGATGTAAAGATTGAAATCTATAGAAGTAAGTTTACACGCATCATGAAGAACTAGGTAGAGGGCTGTTAACTACACGTCACGCAATACCACCGCAGATGTTGCGTAGTGTTAGGAAAGCTTTTCAACAATGTTTCTACAACCGACAAGAACATATCAGTAGACAATTTTAACATTTATCCTACAATTTTTTAAACGGTTATTTTTTAAAGAAACGATTTAAAATGCAATTAAAAAATTTTATTTTTTTGCTTTATTTGTTTAAGGTTATTTAAATTTTAGTTATTAAGTGTGGTTTTCAGTCATTCATTTTTAGTATCTGCCGATTAACAAAAATATTCCAAACATAGCGGGACTTCCCAGATAGTTGGTCGATAATTTCGTAGTTTAACTTTTTATTTATTTTTTTAAATATAGTATTAATAGTGTTACTTCAATTTCTTTTTAATAGATTAATTTATTGAGCTCCGGTTTCCACAATTTTTTTAATTTTTAAAACATTTGAACACATTCTCCCTTCCAGTCGTTCCTCCTCCACCCCGCCCCAAAAAAATACCCGAGGAGTTTGAATATTGGGTAAAAAAGTAGTTCTTATGGTATAGTAAATCCTACAAAAATGTTAATTTTTCATACTTTTAAACGATTTAACGGGAATTAAAAGTGACTTGGGAAATGTTTTTTAAGAAATTTATTCAGTTATTACATTTTTAGGTTATTTCAAGTAAACGACATACACTAAAAAACTTATATCAATATATTTCGAGCAGAATACCCCCTTTATGAAACTCAATAAATGGTTTTTTTTAAACTCAAACGTGTTTGAGTTTATGGAAATTTTTTACGCCGTTCTGTAACGACGTGATGCAAGCAAATGCTTTTACTACTAACCAGATATATAATCATAATTTGCAAGAGGTAAAAAAATTAACCTTTCTGCTACATAAAAAGATAACTTTTTTAACATCGACGTAAGTCGTAAACCCTATAAAAATAATTGTCTCAATATGGAACCGTTTGTATCATTATAATTTGTATAAACAATATATTATCACTTACGAACAATTTTTTATAATACATTATCCAAGCGCTTTCGGAATAATTACTCCATCTTCAGATTTTATTTAAAACTATGAATTTCTATCCGCGCATATAGTATATTATATGTATGATTATAATTAAAATGAAATTAAAATTGTTATTTTCGTAACAGTCGTCATTAATTAAAATAAGTTACACGTTAAGTAAAACAAAAATCATGTCAGTAGGATGTTTACAACTGTTAAGTAACAGTCGTTATATAACAGATAACAGTAAACTGTTAACATAACTACTGAAATGATGTTTTATTTTACTTAACGTATAACTTATTTTAATTAATGGCGACAGATTGTTATGAAAATATCAGTTTTAATTTAATTTTAATTATAATCATACATATAATACTGAAAGCGCTTGGATAATACATCATAAAAAATTTTAATTGTTGGTAGGTAGTAAATGTACTGTTTATACAAACAATAAAAATAGTTTATAATTTATAAAATAATTAAAAATAGATTTCTATAAATCGGTTTTATATTTATTTTTTATTTTGTAGTACAAAAGCTTAAACCTATATATTAAGTACGACTAGCAAATGAGATGAATGTAGATCTGACACGAATGACCTGAAATGAATTTGTCTAGATGCCGATCGTGATATGGAAATATTTACACGCGAAGTCGATTAATAAATAAAATGTTTATAGGTAGTATTTATAAGTTTATCGCGCGGTTAGATTAGAAGCTTTTAATATTGTACGTCGTTATTATGATAATTATATTAGGAGATCGTAGTAGGGTATCTTTTATATAATAATTGTAGACTTATCTACAACAAAATTTTATAACTAGAACTCTCTCTTTATCTGTTTAGCCTCCGAAACTACCGTTAGGTATTACTTCAGAGGATGAATGAGGATGATGTGTATGAATGAGAATGAGGTGTAGTCTTGTACAATCTCAGGTCGAC